>CAKNXH010050469.1:16131-27162 GCA_932178445.1 Andricus quercusramuli
CCTTTTCCAACGCCTCGTGGGGGCGGGAAGGCACACCTGTGACAGGTTTAAAAAATAATGTAAGGTAACACCCCTACATATATATATATACATACACACACACACACACACACACACATATATATATATATGCATTTGAAAAAAGCTTAAAAAATCTATAAATATCGAAAAATATTCGAGATATCGATTTAAAACTTTCAGATTCGTGTTTATCGCCCAAAATCCTATAGGAATCCGCTTTAAAACCTTGTCGCCACGGATATCGTAATCTTGCCCCAGTCCTCTTACAGAGGGCTGGAGAGATCATCATAGGGCCACTAGCGAGACTTGCTAGGGCTAGTCTGCCCTGTTAGGTCTTGTCAAGTAGGCCACTTCACAAGAAGCAACACGCCTATAGGGCTGGTTGGAACCATTGGAACCTGTTTGGACATCGAAGGAGCCTTCAATAACACCTCTGGAGAGGTGATCAGGGCGCCATGATCACACATAGTGTGCGTATTGCAGTCGTGGAATGGACGTGCGACATGTTGGCCAACATGAATCTTACTACGACTAAGGGTGATTTTTGTGGAACCGTTGACTCGGGATGTCCACAGGGAGGAGTTTCATCAGAAAGAAAAGGGTGGGGATGAGGGGGCCCCAACCATCGCCCCCTCTTGTGAGATCCAACGCACTCGCGATTAATGATCTCCCAGAAGAATGATCGAACTGGAAGAAGTTGTTGTGTGTTACCCGTTTGGGCATTGTTACACAATATCTGATAGTTTATTCTATCAAAGAAAAGTAAAGAAGAAGAGTGGGAAGGTGGTAAAGGGGTCGAAAAATAGGAAAGTAGTTGATAGGTCGGGGGTGGCAAGGCCACCTCGACCTGGGTGACTTATTTCATTACCAAGTCTTTTGGCATCGCGTGTTTGCGAAGCGGATCAAAATTATATTTCCCTACACGGAGAAAAAAATATGCCTATATAAGTAAGAACACTAGTCATGCTTTTGTCGCAAGTTTCATTCAATGCTTTTAAAGCCGTTATCCCTCGCGAAAATAGCTCGAATTTCGCCTTGCTATATTTGTAAAGAACTCACCCTATTAGAGTATGAGTACTCTTACAAAATAGATATTAGGCCACGCCTACTTACGAACCTAGCTTCACAGCAAGCGCCGGTACGCGTGGCCTAACATCGCTTTAGCAAGAGTACTCATACTCTAAGAGGATGGGTTTTCTTACAACCGTAGTAAGGCAAGTTTCTTTTATGGTATGGGACATTTAATGCTGAAAATGTCTAGCCTGTTGCCAATATTGGTAGAAATTCATACCAATTTCGCACATGAAGTTCCGTGATGTAATATTAAGAGCTCAGCCTACTATAACAGTGCGATTTTTTTCTCCGTGTACAGAGGAGATATGTTCAAAAGGTGATAATGATGTAGATTCATAAAATTTAGTGGAACTTTTTTTGATATTCTCTGAAATGTAAGGTAATTGAAATTCTCTGTGGAGGACAGAGTTCTTGGTATATCTAGGAGTTTTTGTGATACGTCTGAGGAATTTATTTTGTATGATCTGGATGTCATTGATGTTACTTTTAGACAAACCTGCCCAAATTGTACAGGCATAGGTTATGATTGGTCGAATAAACATTTTGTAAATCAGGATACCATATTCAGGTTTTAGACTCGAGTGTCTATTGACAATAGGGTTTAAACGCGAGATAACCCCGAGAGCTTTGCCTTTAGTTTCATGGATATGCTGCTTCCAATTAAGACGTTTATGAAGTTTACCGCCTAGGTATTTTACGGAATTTTTCCATTCTATTGGTTCATTAAGCATTTTTGATGGATCTATTTTAACAGACCTTCTGACTGAGAAAAGGATTGATTCTGACTTTGCTACATCAATTTTTATTCTCTAAAGCTTAGCACATGCCTCAATGATTTCAAGAGCTTTGTTAAGTAATCTTAAGATTTTCGGAACTGACCAAGAAGAAGTAAATAGTGCGGTGTCGTCAGCATACAATCCAATTGTAACTTCGGGGACCTCAGGGATGTCGTTAACGTAGATAATAAAGAATACCGGTCCTAGAATCCTTGGGGCACACCCGCTCGGATGTGTTTCTCTTTTGAAAGTGTAATTTATTAGTTTTCTGAGCAGTCCTACATGCCAGACACTATCAAAGGCTTTTTCTACATCGAGGGAAACAGCTCCTGTATGCTTTCTTTGATTGAAATTTAAGCTAATGGCTTCGGTAAGCTTAAGCATCATGTGCTGTGTAGAGTGACCTTTTCTAAAACCGTATTGTTGCGGTTTGAGGATGCTGTTTTCCTCGAGGTGATAGTTTACGCGGGTGAGTATTATTTTTTCAAAAATGTTACTCATTGTATTAAGAAGACTAATGGGCCTGTAGCTGGTTGGATGATATGGGTCCTTGCCTTTTTTCTGAAAAACTAAAATGTGAGCTATTTTCCATGAATTAGGAAAGTAGCTTAGTTGAATACAAGCATTGAAGATAGTGGCGAGGAGAGTGAGACAGGAGATCGGAAGTTTTTTGAGGACTAAGTTTGAGATTGAATCAGGACCGGGTGCTTTGTTGTTTTTAGCAGTTTTAATTTGTTTTGTTAGTTCTTTATGGGATATTTTCTTGAAATTATCGGTACTGAGGATTTTAAGAAAATCGGTGACAATTTGTTCACATTCAGCAATGTGTTGAGGGTCGGATGGCTCGTCATGTGGGGCGAAGTTACTTTCATAATTTGCTGCTAGGAGATTTGCTTTATCGTTAGGAGAAAGCGCAAACGTTTGATCTGGATTTTTGAGAGGGGGAATATTAGTTCGCGGCTTCATGAGGGCTTTAGTCATACGATATATTGAGTTGTCTTTAATTTGAAGTTTACCGACTTCTTTATTCCAATTTTTGCATCTGTGCTCTTGAACTTTAATTGCTACAGTTTTACGAAGGTGGTTAATGATGTTTTTAAGTATACAGTTTTTAGTTTTTTGATGTTTTGGGTAGTGGTAGTCTGGGGAACTGAAGTGTGGATGGCAGTTTTTATGCCAGAGGTGAGATTAGTTATGGCTTCGACAATGTGAGTAGTGCTTGCTATTGTGGGTTCAAGATTAACATGTGTTTCTAGGGTCAAGTTGAATTTTTGCCAATTTGCTTTTGCAAAATTATAGCGAGGCGCGACCGGGGCTTTTTCACAATTAGTGAAAAGGCTTAGAAGAACTGGTCGATGATCTGAGTTGAATTCATCAATGGTGAGATTGTCGTGATTGTAGAAGTTATTTTTGGAAATTGCAAAGTCAATAAGGTCAGATTTATGTTTTGTATTGTGTGAGAAGAAGGTGTGGAAGTCTGGTGCGGATAAAGACAGAAACTGATCGTTTATGAATTCAAACAATTGTTTTCCGATTTTGTTAGTTGTTCTGCTATTCCAAGCTATGTGTTTTGCATTTAGGTCCCCTGCAGCAATTACCGACGGTGCAAGTTTGAATATTTTTCTGTAATCCTTTTTTTATAAATTCGCGAGAGGGAGTCTGATAGAGCGATACTATGGCATATGGTTTACCGTATATTTTTATTTGTATAGCAGTAGCTTCGAGGGCTTCAAGTTCACGAATCATTAGTTCGTGGTGGTCGATATTTTCTTGAATTAAAATCGCTGTACCTCTGTTAGTGTTATTTCTGTATAATTTATAGCCATGAACTAGATTGACGCGTAGGGATTCGCGTAGTAGAGTTTCACTGAGCAAGCAAATGGTAATTTTATTGTTATAGAGGTATGTAGCTAATTCATGTCTTTTTTTAAGGATACCCTGAGCATTCCAAACAATTATTTTTAGTGTGCTATTATTGAAGGTGGCCATTTTCTATAGCGAGTGAAAGTATATTACTTATAATCGCGGCGGTTGAATTTATAGCTTCCGTAATGTTAATTTTTCCCCCCATTATATCGGTGGTTAAGATTGTAGCTCTTTTTAAGAGGTTCACTAGATTTATTTTGATATCCTGAGTAAGTGAACTTTTATTGGGTACGATTTCTGGAATGATTTTATTCTGTGGGATGGGAATTGTCGCGGCGGTTGGTGCTTAAGCTCGATTATTACTGGGTTTTGGTATTTTGGATGATTGTGTAGTTTTAGTTTTTATCGTGCATGTTTGTGATGTAGAGGCGACGGCAGTGCTGTAGAGCGCTGATTTTTGCGATAGCGGGACACTGACTGCTGGGGTTTTTATATGTGCCGAATTGTCTTTTGTTGCAATCTGTGCAGCTGTTTTAGAGGGAACTGTTTTTTTTAGAATTATGAGGTTTTTGTTTATTATTAGTGGTTTTTCTGGAGGCTTTTTTAAAGGCAGAGCAGCCCCTGTAATTTGCGGTGTGGTCTCCAGCACAGTTAGCGCAGGTGGCCGGCGATTTACGATCTTTCGTGCATGTGAGACTCAGATGCGCGTCCCCGCACTTCAAACAACGTGGATTGGCGTGGCACATGTCAGAGACATGGTGGAATCTTTGGCACTTGTAGCACTGTGAAGTTTCCTTCGGTTTAACATAGGGCTCGACTTTTATTTTTATAAATGCAATGGACTGCAGATTGAGGAGCTCTTTTGCTTGAGGGGTATTCGGCACCGTTACCAGAAGCATTGGTAAGGCTTTTTTAGTTTGTCGGTTTCTCATGCGAGCGACCGACGTAATTGTGAATCTTACAGGAGACTACGGAGAAGTTGCTGTCATTACCTTCTTCCATTTTTACGGCGGCCACTTCGCTGGCACTGCTACTTCCTGCTGGGCAGGAAACTGGGTTTCAGCTCTGTGACATGAGTGTCACAGAGCGCAAAATTGTTGGTTGATCAATTTGATGCGTCTGATAGACCATAATCTATCAATCATTCATGAGCATCAAACAATCTATCAGAACTGATTCTGGACAGGGGCCTAGTCCCACCCGTCTATATGGAGAAGATCATGTTTTTGACAAAAACAAGAATCCCTCGTAAAATGAATTTAGAGGCCCTCTGATTAATAATCAGACAGTCTGATATAATGATCATCAATCGATCTCTTCGATCAATCCAATCAATCATCAATCCAGGAGTTTTATCGCCTTTTCTGTGGTGATTAGTAGTGGATGAATTGCTTCATCTACTCTCGAGTCAGCACCACCACGTCATAGGCTATGCTGACGATATACTGGTTATCGTGCGCGGCCAGCATCTGGATGTGCTCTTCGGATTAATGCAGCAAGCACTGATGATAGTGGATTCATGGTGCAAGAAAACTGGACTATCGGTTAATCCAAGTAAGACGCGGTTATTTTCACCAGAAGTTATAAGTGGGGAACCATGAGTACACTGGAACTTTGAGGAAAACAACTGGAAATCAAAGAACGAGCTAAATATCTAGGAGTTATTCTGGCTAAGAAGCTGTTATGGAACGAGCACCTGGAAAACAAGTGCAAGAAGCTAGTAGCGACTCTATGGCTCTGTAGGAGAGCCATATGGAAAAGCTGGTGCTTCAAACCGGAGACACTTATGTGGATCTACACAGCAATCTGTGTGGAGCGGGGTTGAGCTGTCCACTGTGAAGTCTCGATTGGAAAGGATCAGGGGATTGATTTTGAGAGGCGTCACTGGTGCCTCGAAGTCGAGACCCAGGATGGCACTGGGGGCACTAACAGGTTTGGAGCTCCTCCATCTCACCATGAAGGCGGCCTGGAGACTAAATTTGGTAAATGACAGAAGGATCTCGACAGCAGTGAAGACCAGACAAGAAGTATCGAGTTAGCCTATCCACGAAGGAGGAATGGGTTAACGGCAATGCACACCTGCCCAGTGCTGAAGAAAACTGGTTTACAGATAAATCTAGGAACGAGGAGAATGCAGGAGCCGGTGTATATCGTAGAAGGAATGGAATGGGCTTCACAATCTAGATGGGGTTCTACGCCACAGTTCTACAATCTGAGATTATGGCCGTACTCCAGTGCGCCTGCAGGGAAAAAGAGTATGACAACAAAAGAAACATTCGTCCCTGCTCAGACAGCATGGCTGCTATATTGGTCTTGAATGAAACAACGACCACGTCGCTATCAGTATGGGCATAATTTGAGTCACTAAATATGTTAGCGACGGAAAAATGAGTTACTCTGCTATGGATCCCTAGACACAGTGGTATCAAGGGAAATGCGATATCGGATAGGCTAGCCAAACTAGTAGGTCAGTTACTGAAGAAATTAACAGTTGGCTGACAGAGGAACATCAGAATGAGTGGGTTTTGGTCTCTGATTGCAGACAGGCCAAAACACTCTTGGGCTCACATCTTAACCTAACCGAGCAAGGGAACTACTCAAGTTCGGGAGGAACGAAATCAAAGTCATAACAGAAATGTTTATAGGAAATGGGAACCTAGGATATCACAGACATAAGATGGGACTCGCGGAAAGTCCCCTCTGCCGTCTGTATGGAAAGGATAATGAGACAGCTATTCACATCCTGTGTCACTGCCCAGCGATTGCTGGGAAACGTCTAACACTTACAGGCAATTACTGCATCAGTGAGTCAGAGATATCAGCCAAGAGCGAGACCGCAGAAAACAAGGATTTAGTGCGCGAAACCTAATTCAGGAAGTCCTCAGCCTAAGTAAAGGCAAGAAAACACTCCTGACAGCCGCCATGGCGGGATGCAATAGCAACAGCAATGCCCTTTCTCAAGGGAAGAAGCAAACAACAGCGGATATCAATGACGCTGGAAGCAGTATTACAGTGCCCACGTATAACAGCTTCGGTGTTCTAATGAAAGACTTGCCAGAGGACAACGAACAAATGGACGATGAAACTACAGACGACCCAGTAGATGAAGAACAACCAAAGAAGAAAGAAACAAAGGTGTCACCAATAATCGTAACAGAAATAATCGACAACTACTCCAAATGCATCAACTCCATCAAGAGTGCGTGCAAAATCAATGATATCAGGATTGATTATTCAACCACTAAATTAACAATACATCCAAGGTCCATTGAGGATTCTAAAGCGCTTCAAGAGAAGGTGAACTCGGATAATATGGCATATTATATGTATACACCGAAGTAGCTACGTAAAAAGCGCATAATCGCCAAGAGACTACCCAACCTACCGGCAGAGGAAATCAAGGAGGACCTTATACGACAAGGACTTGTGTGTGACCAAGTCATTGTACTGAAGTAAAAATCGTCTGTACCTAAACCCTACAGCGACCCCACATACATGCTAATTTTTGACAAAGAAGTTGATATGAAAAAGGTTTGGGAACTTAAGTACGTACGTCAAGTGAGAGTTATCTGGGATACTTACAAGAACCCAAGGAAAGTGACTCAGTGCTATAACTGCCAAATGTTTGGGCATGGTAGTGAATATTGTAAAAATAAACCAAGGTGCGTTAAATGTGAAAAACAGCATGAAACGAGACGATGTGATAAGGACAAAAATTCCAAAGTTAAGTGCGTCAACTGCGGAGGAGAACATCCAGCCAATTATTCAAGATGCCCTATGGGGACGGCGATTTGTCAAGCTCAGCTGAGCCGCATGCAGACCTGGCATTTCGAAAATAGTGCTTGAAGCAATCACCTCAAAGCTGCGTTATGAAGGACTGATATAATTCGAATAGCAGACGTTACCACCGTTGGAACCGTCGTCTTGTGTATCACCAGGCGCACTAGCGACCCTAGCGGCCGCAAGTGTCAGTCACCGTCCCCATATACATAAAACATCTGGAAACTACTCAAGCAAATAAAAACAGGCATGGCAAATTTACAAAGGTAGAATCCACAAAAAGGAAACTGCAAGGACCTCCGCCGACAAACCATCGCAGGGAATATTCAGCCCTGAGAACTAGAAATCTGCCTCAGCAGAAATATTCATCTACATTGCTGAGGGCGACAGAAAGCAAATGGGAACATGAACGAGAACCCCACCAGGAACAGGAACAGCAAAGTACAAATCCGGACGATTTCCATAACCTCATGGAGGAAATAGGTAAACTCAATCAATTATGCGACCTAGGAAAAATGTTAAGGCTCGTAAAAGTTTTAAACAGTAGGCTGCCTAATTGTAAGAATGATCTCGATAGATTGCGAGTATTCACTGAAGTTGCTAATGGACAATATTAGAAAGGCTATTTCCACCCTTATAATTAGACACTGGAATGTTAATGGCGTTTCTGGCAACTCCAGTGGATTAAAACAATATATGAGAGATCATGACCTCGATATAATGATGCTCAATGAAACCAAATTAAACTCTGAACGTAATATTAAAATACTAGGCTATAAATGTGTTAGGAAAGACAGAAATGAGAAAGGGACAGGTGGTGGAGTCATGATTTACATTAAGGATGGCATAAAGTGTCATGAAGTACCTGTAGATACTACGACAATTGAGGCTGTGGCAATTAAATTAGAAGATAATACAGTGATTGTATCAGCATATAAAGCCCTGGGAACAAAATTAGATACTAACGATTTAAAATTAATTTTCAACACTAGCAACAAGGTCCTCCTTTACGGAGACCTTAATGCTAAAAATTCAGCTTGGAATTGTATAAATAACAATGCGAGTGGTAGAATAATTTTTGACTTTGCAAATAAATACTTGCATAGGATACATTACCTAGATAATTTCACTCTATATCCATCTAATGACACTTTTCCTAGCACATAGATATAGGTGTTTCTAAGAATATTAATTGTGATATTACAGTCGATGCAATTAATGAATTAAACTCGGACCACCTACCCGTCCTGATTATCTTGAATAATGCAGTAGAACTATATACAGAAGTTAGGACTTTTCCCAATTATAAAAAAGCTAATTGGGAGAAATTAAAAAAAACATTAATAAAAATTTAATTTTAAGTAGAAATATTAGGACTGAAATAGATATTGATAATACCGTCAGCAGTTTGGTAAGTGTCATCCACAGCGCCATGGCAGAATCGATACCTCAAATTAATAACTTCAAAATATAAAATATTTACCTGACAATATAAAGCAATAATTAGAGATAGAAATGACCTCAGAAAAGTTTCTCAAAGAACAAAAAGTCGGGAAATTAAGAAAATTAAAAATAGATTCACCAATAATATTAACAAAAAGATAATAAAATATAATAATGAAATGTAGAATGCTAAATTAGAAAATTTAAAGGTAAGAGACAATTCTCCTTGGAAAATGGACAAATGTCTCACTAAACGCAATAATAGCACAATTCCCATCTTACATGGTATAAATTCTAAATGGACTCGCATTTTCCGATGAGGAAAGAGTAGAGCAATTAGCTGAAAATTATGAAAGGGTGCATCATATGACAGGGGCCATGGGTGAGGATGAGACTGATCAAGCTGCTGAACTAAAGTGTATAGAAATTAGCGAGTATCAAATTAATCCAGATGAAATTATATTAGTTACACCATCTGAAATCAAAAGATCTGTTATATCAACGATTTCCACGAAAGCGCCGGGACTGGATAATATACAAAATATAGTATTAGAGAACCTACCTAAAAAAGCTTTCACTCAGTTGATGTACATCTTTAATGCATGTCTCTTACTTGCTTACTTTCCTTCATGCTGGAAAAAAGCAAATATCCTACCATTCCATAAAACAGATAAAGATAAACTTTTTCCACAAAGCTACAGACCAATACTGCCGTCCAAGTTAAAAAGATACATAAGTGACTTTGCGGTTTAGGGTTATTCTCTTAAACTTGGCAATGGAAAAGTCGACCTAAGCGACAATGTCACTTATGTATCTTTTTACTTTGTACGGCAGAATAAGCCTCCTACCTACTTTGAGTAAAGTTTTTGAAAAAATTGTTTTTAACAGAATTAAAAAACATGAAACTAGTAAGAGACTACTCATTCCTGAACAGTTTGGTTTTCGACAAAATAGAAGCAGAGTTCAACAATTACATAGAGTAACATATTACATAAGTACTAATTTCAATAAAAATAAATCAACTGTAATGGTTTTATTGGATATGAAGAAAGCTTTTGACACGGTCTGGCATGAAGGTCTGCTTTTTAAACTTGCTAAATAGAACTTTCCAATGTATACAATAAAAATAATACAGAGTTACTTAAAAAATAGAATTTTTGTGGTTACCGCTAAAAAAACAACGTCAACTGAGCGAAAAATAGTAGCAGGATTACCACAAGGCTCTATACTAGGCCCCGTGCTTTTTCTATTTTTCGTACATGATATTCCAAAACTACCACCAGTTCAACTGTCACTTGTTGCGGATGACACTGCTGTTTGCTTAGCATCATGGTGTATACAAAATGCGATTAATAAAATACAAAAATACCTGGACAGCGCCTCTCAGTATTTCCACAGGTGGAAGTTAAAAATTAAGTCGGATAAGACTGAATTAATTGTATTTAAACATAAGCGCAAGAAAGAGGAAGTACCTGACATCTATATGAACGACACCAAAATTGTACCTAAGACTGAAGCAAAATACTTAGGAGTAATTTGAGATAAAAAGCTCTCATTTACCAAGCATATTATGAGTATTAAAAGAAAGGCTTATCAAATCATAGGAATTCTTAGCTGTCTAATAGGAAGACGTAGTACCTTAAATACTATGAATAAACTAATTTTGTACAAAACTATAGTGAGGCCAATTATCTTGTATGCATCGCCCATATGGAGCAACACTTGTAACTCTTGTGCCTTAGAATGATAACTAAAGCTAAACTCAAGGATAGGAATAAAAATACACACGAGAAATGTAACATTAAAACTATAAAATAACAAATGTAGAATTATTTCACAAATAATTATTTCCAAAATCAGATTCCAGATGATAAGAATTTACTTGAGGATTTTATATTGTACAAAGATAAAAAATCAATACCTTTTTCAAACAGATATAAATTACCTCATCAAGTATTACTAGAAAGGCCTCAGTAACTCACAGACTGAGTATAGTACATAAGCTTAGCTCGTAAGTGTAGTGTAGTACAGTCAAACCTCGTTTATCGGGACGCCCTCGAAATGTAAACAC
>CAKNXH010050472.1:360-16328 GCA_932178445.1 Andricus quercusramuli
GCCCGCATATTCACCTCATATTTAAAGTCGGAGACGCCCATTCCGCAATGGCTGGTGTTAGGACGCACTATACTCCTACCGAAAAAAGGCAACTTGTCCAGACCAGAGAATTAAAGGCCAATAACTTGTTTAAACACACTGTATAAGATCTTTACAGCTGTCCTAAACAACAGGATCGTTCGACGAATTGAGCCTGTATGGCGAGAGATGTACGAACAACGAGGCTCGAAAAAAGGTGTAGCAGGCTGTCGAGAGAACCTGCTAATTGACAGGTGTGTCTGTAAAGACGCTGCCGCCCATCAGCGCGTCCTGTCAATGGCCTGGATTGACTACCGGAAAGCTTTCGATTCAACCCCTCATAGACTTATCATCTGTCTGTTGGAAAGCATGAAGGTACATCCACACATAGTGAGATGCATAGAGAGACTGATGCCTCTTTGGAAAACTAGATTTACCATCTCATCTAGGCATCATCGTCTGACGACGAACAAGGTCACCTTCCAGAGGGGCGTCTTTCAAGGGGATAGTATGAGCCCTTTGCTTTTTTGCATCACACTTCTGCCTCTATCTCTCGCATTATGAAATTCTCCTGGATACCTCTGCGGCGACACTAATCAGCGTGAGCATAAGGTAACTCATGTATTTTATATGGATGACCTGAAGATCTATGCCGCTGGTAAAAGCAAACTTCAAACTGCTATAAATATCGTCAAGAACTACACAGGAGAGATTGGGATGGACTTTGGTTTGGACAAGTGTGCCAAAATTCATTTGAAGAAAGGAAAGATTACTGGCGTTCCCAAGGACCCTGAGCTTGTAGATATAAGTGTTATTAGACATCTTAACACTGGAGAGACCTATACATACCTGGGCGTGCCTCAAAGCCGCATTCAGGACGTAACATCAGTGAAGGAGTCTCTCCGAAGCAGATACAAGCATCTTCTTCGACAGATTTGGTCTTCCAATCTGTCGGCGTTGAACAAGGTATCTGCGACTAACATGCTTGCCGTCCCGGTCCTACTCTACTCGTTTGGGGTGGTTCAATGGACGAAGAACGAGCTTAAGGCCCTTGATGTCACCACGCGTAAGATCATGCATATGCATAAAAGCTTGCATATCAATTCGTCAGTTCCGCGATTATACATTTCACGCCAGCAAGGCGGACGCGGACTTCTGAATCTCCAGTGTCTTCATAACCGAATTGTTTTGAGTACAGCTTACATCGTTGCGAATGGCAGAGATCCTCTCCTAAAGATGGTCAGAAACCACGAGATGATTGGCGAAGGGGCGTTCCTTTACAAAGCCGCGGAGCAAGCTGCCGAGACCCTTGGCCTGAATTTTAACATCAGAAGTGAGGAAAGTGCATTACTCCATCTAGATGCTTCACGTCTAAAAGCCGAAGTAAAGAAAGCAGAGGTTGGAAAATTTCACCAAGAGCTACTCGACAAGCAAATGCACGGAAACTTTCACAGAAATGTAGAAAAACAGTCCTTGTCGAAGGAGCAAACTTTTGCTTTCCTCAAATCATCAGGGCTCAATTCAGGTACAGAGGGCTTTATTTTCGCATGCCAGGACGGTGTAATCTCCACCTTAGCATACCGCGCCCGCATTTTATGTCAAGAAGTTCCCAGTGATAGGTGCAGAGCGTGTCATGCACACGCTGAGTACCTAGAACATATACTATCGGGGTGTCCGACCCACGCAGGAACAACGTATATCTATAGACATAATGCGGCCCTAAGAGTACTTTATTACCACCTTTGTCGCTCTTACGGTGTTGGTCGCGACCCTGCCCTGCCGAACGCTCCAGGGGATATAGAGTCAATTGTCCGAAACGAGAAGTGCCAGATTTTCTGGAACTACGATTTTCGGGCAGCAGTCTCCGTTGCGCACTCGAGGCCTGACATTGTTCTCCAAGACTTCGAGAAACGAACTATATTCGTGATCGAATTCTCGGCTCCATCCGAATACAACATCACTGCAAAGGAGAAAGAAAAAGAGGAGAGATATCAAGACCTTAAAAGAGAGCTGCTTCGACTGTACCCAAAATATTCGGTACGAGTGATTGTTCTTGTGATAGGTGCTCTCGGAGGTGTGAAATTATCGCTGGTTCGTAACCTTAAAGCCATACCCGCGTGCCAAAAATATGCCAAGGCTCTTGCGAGATGGATGCAGAAAGCTGTCATCCTTGGGTCGCTTCGTGTCCTCAAGACACACGAGGGTTTCGCCGGCCTGTCGTTGTGATTTCGTCGTGCCCTGTGACCACCCATCTCACGGATGTGAGACGTGGCCATAGGTGTATTTTACCGCGGTTCTACTGGGGGCCATTGACATTTTTTCAAGATGGCAGTTGCTCTTAGTGGTACCCCGCGGTGGTTGTTTAACTTTGTTTTTAATTATATATATATATATTATCGAAGTAGGAGTCGGTGGAGAAGCCGCCCCGGGTGCCAACCCATGCTACGCCGCCGCTGGCATCGCACACTGTAATATGCGATGTTGAAGCAAGAATGAACCGATACAAGAAAATTACATGCCGGGCTCAACCTTGCATTGTAGTCATCGCTTCCAGTAGTTTAACCGAACTCGAAAATATCTATGTTTCATTGGAAGATCAGTTGTGGAGTATGAGTAGTAACCCAGTAAGAAGGCTTGAATTGAAAAGAATTGTGAAATTCCGATTTCAGCGACAAAATGAACATTTTTCTATCTTATTTAAAACCTGATTCTTCCACCGACCTCCAATCCGCAAGAGAGTAATACTTTTTCTAAAAATTTAATTCCTTGCAGTTCCCATAGCGACAACAACGACTCTCGCAATTACTTTGTGTTCAAGAAACAGGACAAAATTTACATTTATTTAATTCCTTACAGTACCTTCAAAAATATCTATAATTAATTGTTCTCAATTTCGTAAAGTAGGATACATTTCAAATTTATTTAATTCCTTCCATTCCTCTAAAAAAATATGTATAATGAATTGTTTCTAATTCCGCAAAGTAGAATTTATTTTAAATTTATTTAATTCCCTCTAATACCTTCAGAATAAATCTTTCTGATATTGTTTCGAATTCCAAAATGTAGCATGTATATCAAATGGATTTAATTCCGACTGATACCTTCAAAAAATATCTGTTTAAAAATATTTTTAATCCATTTTTCTGGAATATAAGTTCAAAAGTTTCAATTTTCGTTAATCTCATGAATAAGATTTTTGGTATCTTTAAATGACTAAAAATATAAATAAATATATTATACTTTTTGAAGGTATAAGCTATAAATGAAGTGAAAAAGGTGGTTAAAATTAATAATTTTAAGGATTGTAATGATAATCACATAAATCTTTAAATGATCAAAGATTTTAAAAAATCGTTCCTGTTCAATGTATATATTTTATTGAGTAGTAAATAAATAATTAACTCGAACTTTCCAATCCCCGTCAGTACCGTTCTGTGCAATTTTCAACGTTCATTGGCAGGGATTCAATTTTATTGATCCTGACTACGGATTTTTGTATTTTTAAATTCCTTTCAGTAGGGTTTTGTTAAATTTTTCAAGGTGCATTGGAGGAGATTGATTTCTTCTCATACCTATTCCCCCGGCGGTTTAGAAGACGACCGGAAAAATCAGGTACGATAGATGCTTTGGAGTTTCTCTTCCACTTGTACATCATTTTCAACTTGGCATATCCTAGTGTTTGCTATCACATTTGGCTTATTTTTTACAGCAACTTTTTTTCGAAATTAACTTGCCAAAATTTGACAAAAAGATTTGAAAGCATTGCGCAAATCGAGAGAAACGAATGTTGATGATCTGTAATACCTTCGTGAAAAGTTTGTAAATGATTTAATACTGCACTCATACAAAGGGAATTTTCCGTTTTTCTTTTATTTTCAATTTCGCCGTTACTTTGATTGCATAACGAGGCAATGACATGCATACTGATGTTCAAAATAGGCGTTTGAACATTCATATGCATTTCGCAGAATTGAAGTGTAAGATATATGTCTTGTAAAAATTGGAACCACGATGTCTATTTGTGTTGAATGTACTTTTGTTGCAAACAATGCAAGGCATTTGACACAACATTTTGAAACTGATCATAATTATTTGCCATCTCACATTTATACATGCTCCTGCAAACGAATTTTTTCCGGTACAAAATAATTTGTTGGCCATTTACTTAAATGTCAGGAAAAAGATGCGGGATTTTTAAAATCAGCAGAAAGCATTGAGTCTTCTCCGCGTGATTTCAGAGTTCACGAGCTCCCTTTTAAAAAACCCGGAAACGAAAGTGAAAGTAATGAAATGATTACCAATTTTTTGCGAGAAAGAAGTGAAGAGAACGCCATTTTAGAATTTGGAAAAATAACACAAAAAAGTTAACGTTTTTGTAAACAAGTTTAACAGTTCTCAATCACTGCCCCATTCAGTTGTACAAAATGTCATTAAGGGATTTGGAGAACGTTTCAAAAAAGACCTTCTGAATTCTTTAGAAGACCCGATCGTTCTCATTACAAGTTACGACGATGACAAGAAAAAAAAATCCATCAACTTCTTGATACTTTCCCAAACTCATTAAATGATTTAAAAACCCGCCATTTGAGGAGAAGGGATAAAGAAGAAAAAAATTTGTATATTCCACCACACGAGATTTCGATAGACGATGGAGAAAAGCTTGTATTGAAAAAGTTTCTATAAAGAGCGGGAAATTTAGAAAAACTCCAAACGTTTATGAGCGGTTTAGAGAACGATGATCCTCGAATGTTACGACACTTTTGCCAAGGTACTTTGTGGAAAGAAATTGAGACGAAATTCCCCGACAAGTACCTGGTTCCTCTATTTTTGTACTTCGATAATTTTTCTGTAGGAAATATCGTGGGTTCGCACAGTTCATCAAATAAAATTGGTGCTGTGTATTACACAATCCCTGCTTTTACGTCGCAAGAATCAAACAATCTCGATAATATTTTTCCTGCTCTTTTGTTCAAATCAAATGACAGAGATGAATTTGGAAATGAAGCAGTTTTTGACACGTTGCTGACTGACTTGAAAGATCTCGAGAATGGAGGACTTATTTTTGAATCGAAAGGAAAAAGAATTGTCCTTCATTTCGCAATGAGTTTAATTCTTGGCGACAACTTGAGAGTGCAGTGCACAGTCTTTTAGGCTTTGTTGAAGGGTGCACTGCCAATCACCCTTGCAGAGCTTGTAAAGTTCATAAAACTTCTATTCAACAGAATTCGCCACTGGATATCAAGCTGTTGTGTAATAAGGAAAATTACGAAACTGACCTTGCGTGAAATGATGTTTCGCAAACCTAAACATCTTGATCAAAATAAAATTATTTTGTATGCATCCGAGATGATGACGTTGAGTAAATATTTCCCATTCTCATTCGGTGACATCGTTGCAGAAGACTCAAAAGTGTGGACGTTATTTTTGACTTTACGCCAAATACTCGATGTTGTACACGCTGGACGTTTGCAAATAGAAATAGTGAAACAGTTGAAAGCTCATATTTCCAATTACTTTCAGCTTCGACATGTCCTGTTTCCTTCCACAAAACCTAAACCCAAACATCATTATCTACTTCACTATCCTGATATGATTGCGCTTTTAGGACCTGTAATTCATTTATGATGCATGCGATTCGAAGCGATTCATCAAAAATTTTTATCCTATGCTAAAAATATGAAAAACCATAGAAACAACCCGTTTCCTTTAGCAGAGAAGCATCAATTATCTTTAACTGCGATTTTTGGAAAAACAAGTTCTCAGAATTTGAAAACCAATTCAGGACCTCGACGAGAAATAAGCTTACAATCATTGGGCAATTACGATTTTTTTCCTCGTGCATTTGATCTGTTGATGTTGCGAAAATTGTTTCAGTAACAAATTGGATGGAAATCAAATATAAAATATATAAAAAAAGGTTTCTTCACTGTTAGCAATTATGACAACGGACTGGAACCATTTTTTTGCGAAATCAAACACATCTTCTTTCGCGCAAGAGATTGTTATTTTGTTCCCAACAATTGGGAAACAATCGGTTCAAATTCCCACGTGCATGCCTATCATATCGAACTAACGCAAAAATGGCAAATTGTATCCAACGTCTCAATACACTCAGAAAAAAGTTTAGTTGATTCAACAAAAAGTTGATCCGATCAAACAAATAAATACATTGTTATATGGTCAATCAAATGTTTGGTTCATTTAGCCAAACTTTTTGGTTAATAAAGTTTGGTTGATTGTGATAAATATTTTGGTTGATTCAACCAAAGATTTTGGTGAATTCAAACAAATATTATACCTAGATCTTGACTTTAGAAAAATTGTATTCTAGGACAAAAGCTTTTGATAACAAACTTTTGATAAGCATTACTCAAGATTTGTGTGGGGTTCTCTCATCACTTATGAATGTTGAGGTTGGATTGCCTGCGATACGACGGCGATGTACGATGAGTAACTTTTCGACACGCAAACTGGTCACCGGCGTGGGCTGACATCATCTCTTTCGATATGTTTAATGTAGTTAATGAAAGTATTTGGTAGAATCAACCAAATCATTTCGTCACTTCAACCTAATCATTTTCTCATAATTAATATATTCCTCTCAACACATTTATTTGGTTGAATCAAATAAACAATACAATATTTCACGTTTAAGATAGCGGAGAGACTTAATTATTAGGGACTTCGATGCGTAGAAATAGATTTGGTAGTTAAGGGCGTAGGGCCCTGCTGGACCGGCCGAACGGAATGGATACGCTACAGCGTATCCTTATAGTATACGCATCGCATCCTCTCCTTATCATGCAAGAAAAACTCATTGAAAAAGAAAGATGAACATTTGACTTGTTGAAATTCGGATTCTACGTGAAATTTTGCGTTAAAAGGTCATGGATTAATCGCAATTGTTTTTCTTCCAACATTATAAACTTTAAAAAAATATATTACTTATTGATAATGTCGGCTGAAGGCGACTTCAAACGCATCGTCGTTCACTAACAGTTAACTGCAGCCTATTAAGTGCTACTGAATGACGATGCGTTTGAAGTCGCCTTCAGTCCACGTTATCGATAAATATTATATTTTTGTTAAGTTTTTAATGTTGCAAGAAAAACTATTGCGATTACTCCGTGACCTTTTAACGCAAAATTTCACGTAGAATCCGAATTTCAACAAGTGGAATGTTCATCTTCCTTTTTTAATGAGTTTTTCTTGCATGATACGGAGAGGATACGATGTGGATACTATAAGGATACGCTGTAGCGTATCCGTTCCGTTCGACCGGTCCGCCAGGGGGAAGTTTAAGCTAGTTCAAACGAACTATTTTTGAAATATTTGTTCATAAAGTTGCTGGATTAAACATGGAGTGACTTGTACAGCCCTTTTTCTAGGATAGTAAAAGCCGTGATTGACTTACTATCGTCGCTGAGAGAGATTTGGTGGTAAGCCTTGTTCAGATCTAGGGTTGAGATGTATCGAGCGGAATTTAAGCGGTCCAAGATTTCCGCCATGAACGCAATCGGATACGCATCGTTCTTCGACACCTCATTCACTCGTCAAGAATCAGTACACAGACGGTAATTACCGTACGGCTTACGGGCCATTACCACCAGGCTAAACCACTCTCTGTTTGAAGCCTCAATTAAATTTTGCTCAATTAATATATTCGCTTCAGCGATTAAAACGTCACACACTTTAGGTGACATACGATGATTCCTTCGACAAATAGGATGGTTCCCTTGCGTGTCGATCACTTGCTCAACAAATTTCGCGGCGGGTAACTTATCGAGTTTCGGTTTCATTATACCCTTCAGGGACTGGTCAAACTTAAATTTCTCCGCTTCACCCAGCAATGTAATGCCTTTACAAGTGTAGATTTCATTCTCGCCCGTGGGACCAAACGCAAATTTTATGATCGGCTCGTCAGCCAGCCAAAACTGCTTGTCACACAAATCCAGAACGAAACCGAACTTTTCCGCAAAGTCCATGCCTATTACGCAAGTATCAGTTAGCCCAGGTATGATTTTGAAATTAATTGAATGAGTGGTTCCAATGACAGACTCAATAGTGCCATTAGCCATCATGACAACATCTGCCTTCGAGTAATCAATCTTATATCTACCAGAACCGAGTATCTGTAACCCTACTGACCCAAGATAAGTTCTAGATGAACCTGTACCTACCAATGAATGGAGTTCAGTACCCCCTATCGTTATACTGACGTAGGGTCTCGAGTTGATACCAATCCCTGATAGAAGATCAGGCGTAAATTCAGAAGAGTTGTTATTGATCTGCCCCTTCGTCCCCTGAACATCTAAGAGTTTGGTAAGTACAGCACTCAAAGATGGGCATAATTTAGAACGAGAGAGCGATTTTCAAGATCGAGTGGGAACATGAGTTCCCGAATTCAATTAAGCGACTGAGAGTGGGGAGGTCTCCCTTCAATTCAAGTTTCTTCTCAGAGAGCATGCTTTGGACTAAAAGGAGTGTCTGCCAAACTTGGCCGTGCTTGCCACATTTATGGCCTGCGCCAAGCCCTCCTCACTGCGAGTCTCGCCCTTATTGGCTTTGGGACTGGGTTTATTATTATTATTTCTGGCTAGATTACCACTTCCGGAATTAGGCTTGTCATGTGAACAGGCCTTGGTGCCCAGTTTATCCACCAACTTCACCAACGCACCCACCAAGGATTCCAGCAGAGATTAGGTGGGAGATTGCTGATCCCATACATTCAATTTCGAGTGATTTTCCGCAGCGCCTTCAATGCGAGTAACCAGCTTACGAACTAAAATGCAGCACCCTCAATGCGAGTAGCCAGGTTACGAACTAAAATAGACTATAGTTTGATAATGTCGGTAGAGAAGATCAGAGTGGGTAATTTTAGTTCATAAACTGGTTACTCGCATTGATGGCGCTGCGGAAAATTAATTTTCTTACACTGGGAGTGCGCGTGAGACGGATTTTGAACATCTTTTGTGAGCGAAGATGGCTTAATTTGCTGAAACCGTTTGTTTACTTAGATAGAAAACGGTTTATGAGAAAAAAGGTTGGAAGAAACTCGTGCACAATCACTATCGGTTTGAATTATATAATAATCAAACAACCTGCGATGGGGCAATGGTCTAGGTTCCAGACTGCAGATTCTCTCGTCGTGGGTTCACTTCCTCGTGCATGTAAAAATTTTTTTGTTTCTATTCTTTTTTTTTTGAGTTGTTTAACCCTGAATATAAATAAATATTATAAAAACCATAGTTGAGAGTTTTAAAAAATATTTTAAGAATACAACAATTATTTTTGACACCAAAATATTGTTATCAATAAGTTCATGTTTGCAGCATAATTTTTTATTTTGAAAATCAATTTCAATCGAACATTCAAAAACATTTAAAAACATTTCAAAAACTGTTATAAAATTGTTTGAAAGATTCTGGAAGATTTCAAGGCAGTTTTTATAAATTTGCACAATTAAAAAAAAATCAAGAAAAATTCCAATTCATTTAAAACCATGGTCTTGAAACTTAAGAAGATTCTTTTGAAAAATTAATTTTTGAAAAAAAAATTCTATATTTTGTTTTAATTTTTCAAAAATCTTTTTTAGTCGTAAATTATGTTTTAATCTTATTAATACTTTTAAATATCCTTCCTTGACAACATTAGAAGCCAAAGTGCGTTTCCATCAGTGGATAGGGGGAGGTTGTGGGAGGCAATGGAGGATAGGGGAGTAGAGAGAGGCCTAATTGAAAGGGTAAGGGAGATATATGAAGAGACCAAAGACAAGGTAAGAGGAGAGGAGGGGATTTCGTAGGGATTCTGGATGGATAGGGGTCTAAGGCAAGGGTGTCCACTTAGCCCAACGCTTTTTGCGATTTTAATTGCGGATATGGAAAGTAAGCTGGAGGCCGGGGTGGTAGGAGGAGTCAGGATAGGAGGGGTTAGAATTTGGTCAGTAGCGTATGCAGATGACATAGTGTTGCTGGCAACCAGCGAGGAGGCCTTAAAGGAGATGATGAAGGTTATGGTGTTCAGAAAAGGAGGGGGAAGGGATAAGGGAAGGGAGTGGAAGTGGAAGGGAAAGGAGGTACAGGAGGTGAAAGAGTTTGCGTACCTGGGCTTCGTGTTTCGAAGGAATGGGGGAGTGGATGGTCACATAAAAGAGAGAGTGAGGAGGGCAAATGTGGTGATGAGGCAGGTGTGGGGGTTGGGAAAGAAGTTATTCGCAGATGATTTTGGAAGGAGAATGAAATTGTTTGATTCACTAGTGATGAGTGTGCTATTGTATGGGGTAGAGGTGTGGGGGTGGAAGGAAAGTGAAGGGGTAAATAGAACGTAGGAGAGGTATGTAAAGTGGACCCTGGGGTTGGCAAGGAACACGCCTAATTATATTGTCAGGAGGGAGACGGGGAGAACGAGCGTAGGGATTCTAGCTGGGAGCAGGGCGTGTAAATATGAGGAGAAATTTTTGGAAGAGGGGGGAAGCAGGCTGGTTAGGGAGTGTTGGTGGGAGAAGGAGAACAGGGGAGGGGGTGGGAAGATGGAGGCGGAGAGGGAACGGTATTTTAGAATTAATGGACTGCAGATGGATGAAGTGAGAAGGATGCACGAGGAAGGAAGGAAGGTTTACGACTTGGTTAAGCAAAACAGCATGGAGAGAGAGAAGACAGAAGGGGAAGAGAGAATAAGAGAGTCAAGATTTAACGGGAAATATGTGTGGATTATGCCAAGGGCAAGAGCGCAATATTTGTGTATGAAAGGAGAGAAGGGAAGTCAGGAACTTATAGTGAGGATGAGGTGTGGGTGTATGGAGGGTTTGAATAGGTTCTGGCTCTCTCGGGAGAAGAGGATGTGTGAAGTGTGCGGAAAGGGGGATGCAAGAGTGGAGCACTGGTTGGAGGAGTGCGGGGAGGTGGAAGGAAGTGAGATAAGCATGGAGGCATTGTTGCATGAAAAGGGGGAAAAAAGGACAGTAGCATGGGTGAAGGGAGTGTTCGGTAAGATGGAGGTGAAGAGAAGGAAGGAGGAAGAGGAGTGGTGAAGGAAAGATTGTAAATAGGAGAGAAAGTAGATATAAGTAAGATGTATATATTGTAAATAGTAGATAAGTAATAGGTATTAGCTGCGAAAACAGCGGTTGGCAAGCGAGGCAATGCGAAAAAGTAGGGACATGCGAGCGAGGCGAGGCGAAGCGAGGAAGGCAAGGCGATGCGAGTGTGCGGCTTAGAGATAAGGAATGGATTGATGTTAGTTTTTAAGGGTTAGTTTTAAGAAAATTCTGTAAAAATGGATGTGTAAGCAAGTCAATTTTTTAAGGCCAGCAGGCTGAAACATAAACGTTTATCTATCATCCACTTTCACGATAATTAGATAAATCGTGCACTGAACATTACTTGTGTACACTAGCTGCTAAACGATATTCACTCATGCGCACTTCCTCCGCTAGCCAACAAATGAAATCCTTTAATACCATTAAGCCGTTTCCCTTTCGGCGAGCCTCTAGGGGTAGGCGTGACACTACCCGATTCGGGTAGTGTTTCTAGGTGGATAGTTTCTTGTAGTAAATAACTACAATTGTGGGCTCACCACACCCACAACCGCCAACAGCAACGCAGTAGTATTATTCTCGAACGGTCACCCATCCAAGTACTAACCGCGCCCAGCACTGCTTAACTTCAGTGATCTAATGGGAACTGGTGTTTCCAGCGTGGTATGGTCGTTGAAGGAATTCTTTTCAAAGTCAAAAGAAATCGTTCATCAGTAAAACTACTTCTGTTTTGCATTTAACGGATAAGTCTTTGAACAGTGAAACGATTCTATTGATGGATAAAAGAAATCTGCTTAATTTCAAATGACGGATTCTGAAAGGAACGTAATTTTACTGTGCCGAAGATTGTTATTTTGTTCTTAACAATTGGGAAACAGTCGGTTTCAATTCCCACGTACATCCCTTTCATATCGCACCAACGCAAAAATGGTAAATTGTATCCACCATCTCAATACATCATTACGCCCCAATAGAAAAAGAGCTGTTTGTAGGAGATGGCAAATATTATATAATGCACTTTAATTAAAATAGATGACTCCAAGAAGGTGTCGCTCATAAGAAGAATGTAAAAATAATTTACAGGTATATAGAAATAAGTTAGATTATATGTAATCGTTAAGAAAACGAGTGTAGACCTAATAAACGTTCGAGGTATTATGAAAAAAAATTCGTTTCATCTTTTAGAGTACCTTGTAGTGTATTCCTTTCAAATATTGTTATAAAATATTCATAAGAGCTTAGAAACCGCAGAATTTAGTTTACGAAAACATCAAGAAAAAAATATTGCAGATCTGTTTGTATTATTGCAAAAAAAAATATAAACATTGAAGAATTTTTTTGACGAGAAAATAAATATCATGAAATATATATTTAAAAAACAATAATTTTTCATCAAAATGTCGATATTTTGAACGTACAGTAATATGAATAATAAAATTGAATCAAAATTTTTTTCAAAGAAATTTTGAAAACATTGCATTAAATAAATTAGGATTTTTATTTTTTGCATTCTTTGTGTGTAATATCACTATATTGTGAAAATTATGGTTATATTTCTATCTGATATAATAATACTGCTAATAATACTGTGCTACTATTATTTATTTTATAAAGTAAGTATTATTTGTTTCAATATTTTAATATTATTTGTGTATTATTATGTATTATTTATTATTCATTTATTCATTAATTATTATATGTTTATCACGTATTATAATTGTATTGAACAGACTATATTTTATAGGAACTTGCAATTTTAACACGTATATTAAAAATATGTACCACATACAAAGTTGTACTTTTAAATTTTTTAACGCTGAAATCTAGAACGAATTATTGTGATAGAATTGATAATTATCGACTTCATATCAACATTCACCAAAGTTCGGCTTTTGTACATTTATTGCACGTAATATTATGCAATAAGTTTTCTTTTAACGTTTAAATTATTCTTTCTTTTGTCCTACAATAGATTTCACTTCAAGATCAAAGGAAATCCTTTCACAGTTAAAGGATAGCATTTGAAACGACAATCCTTTAATTGTAAAAGGATTTCCTCTCATGCCAATTTTGAATAGAAAATCCTTTAATAGTGAATAGAATCGTTGGACAGTCAATAGGATGTTTTTAGAGTGCAATTGGCAAGCGGCGTACTTAAATTTAATATTATTTGTCAATGAAGATCAACACAATTACTTTCTACCATTTTTTTTGGATGAGGTATTTCGCATTCGAGTAAAATATTTTTTACCATTAGTCTTGACCCTAATTATAATGGAAATAGTTAGAAGAGAGATGAAGACGAGTACTCTGGTTTTTTATTTATTTTTTAAATGTTTAATAATGACATTTCTCATTAACCAGGTGAAATTTTCGCATATTTAAATAATTCTTTCAGTGGAGGTTTTGAGGCTTTTTATTTACAAAAATAATGAATGTAGGAAAAATTTATTGCAACAAAAATATCCGAATCACACGGAGGTACATATGGGTCGGAAAGAAAAGTTAAGGTCTGAAATTCAATTTCATGTATAATAAAGCTTTATTTACATTGCAGTCTATGTTGGAAACTTATAAGGTACCTAAAATTTAGTGGTGTATATTTAAATTAATTTTATAAAAGAATATTTACAAATCGGTGACAATTTTTTCACCAATTATATAATCCAACCGCCACTAACACTTCTGTTAACACTGAGAGGGTAAATTTAGCTTAAAATATCGAGAAAGGCCTATGAATGAAAGGATTATGAATATTCATGTCATTTTTTCTAAAATGTGGTCTCTAATGGTTTAAACCAGCTTTCTTAACAAATACCGTAATTATAAACAAAAAATCTGTAACATAGGTTTTGGAAAGTCTGAAACAAGACAAAACTTTTTGCCCAATACACTTTTTGGTACAATTTACCCATTACAGGTTAGAACGATTTAACTGGAAAACGGTTAATTATAAAAAAATTGTTTGAACAAAAAAAGTTCTTGTCTTGGTACAAGCATTTCCAAACAAATTTTACAGCATTTTATTTTTTAAATTGTACCCAATTTTCAATGGATTTTGACGTTTTTTTTTAATGACCGTAGGGCTTTCGGGTATATCAAGTCGGTGCTGAAATTTTGATTTGGCTAAAGCAAAATTTTGTATTCAACAACAAAGTAAAGAATATTTCAATCCTAACTCTTCCGTTGTACTTTTTTAAAATCTGTTTTCAATATCTGCGAATTGACTGAAATAGAGCGTAAGTCAGTGTAATTACTATCGCCACTTAACGCTACCATTCACCTGTCAGACCTGTCAAATGTCAGCTCAGAATTCATGCCTTCAATTTTGCTTCGATTCAATATCATTCCATAACACCATCATTTCGATTTCTTGATCCCTGAATACAATTAGCAAGTTGAATAAATACTGCTTTCATCCGGCTAGCGGGCTCAATAAAAAATGTTATTAGTAAACACTCAAACATTAAATCAAAAATGAAATTACTTGTCCTCATCTCGCTTATCACTATTTTCATCATAATTAGGGTTAGGACTAGTTGTAAAAAATATTTTACTTGAATGCGAAATACCTTATCCAACAAAAATTGTAGAAAGTAATTGTGTTGATCTTCACTGAGAAATAATATTAAATTTCCCGCCGAAACATAAGTACGCCGCTTGCCAATTGACGCCACCATTCGCCTGTCAAGTCTGTGCCTGTCAGCTCAGAAATTGAGGTTATGTAGCAAGCAATGACATTTACTTCTATACGATTCAATGACACCATCATTTCGATTTCCTAATGGGCACAGTCTGACTAAAATTAGTTAGTTAGATAAATATACTTTCATTTTTCATCCCACTAGCGGTCTGAACAACATACCCTTGCCATTCATACAATTAGCGGGCTAAATAAGATACCCACGTTATTCCTCCCGCTAGCGGTACAAATAGCCACAGCGAGGTGCAATCGCTATTCGTACCGCTAGCGGGCTAAATAAGATACCCACACTCTTTGTACCGCTAGCGGTACAAATAGCCACAACGATAATATTAATACATTTTATTGAAGAGTACACTGTTAGAAAAATCTGTATTAAATTTAATACAAATGTATATGAAGTCATTTGCATACACGGTAGTTAAAATTTAATATACATTAAAATATGAATAGCTGTACAGTTTATATTAAATTTAATATACAGGTCGGTATAGCAGCGTGCTTGAAAACTCAAAGTGCTTTTATTTCTTCAAATCTTATCAAATATTCGCAATGGAAGTAATGAACTAGAATGCGTCGAATGAATTCCTTTTTATGATCAAAGTGCAACGTACATGTGGAACTCCTTTCAAAATTTGCCCTGAATGGTAGAAATTTATTGTGAGTACAGTTGATTGTAGGTTAGGTCTGTAATTCATTTGCGTGATTGAACTTTTCGACTTGAAATCTAATTTTTATTTTGGTTAACGGGTAGAAGATATCGTGTTTTATTATTGAAAATCAAAAATTACTGCTAATCTTATTTTGATTTTGTGTAAAATAGAATTATTTGAGCGATTATCATGAATGTATATGAAATTTAATAAACACGTATACCTAAATGGCGATTTCATATACTTGAGATACTAATTTTAATATACATTGGTATTTTAAATTTAATACTATTTTTAACAGTGTATATGGAAATTGTGAAATTGCATAATATTTGAAAACACGGTTTTTCATCGTAAAACTTTTTTCAGTAACATAATTCAAAATTAATGCAAGAACCGAAAAAATCTCTTGATTCGAGGCAAATCGATTGATCTATAATAATAATAATAATAATACACTTTATTGAAGATTAGGGAAGTACTGCTCATTTATAATATCTGAATCATCAGTTCCCTGGCGGACCGAACGAACGGAGCGGATACGCTACAGCGTATCCTT
>CAKNXH010050474.1:0-21302 GCA_932178445.1 Andricus quercusramuli
GCTATACCGAGTGCAGATGGGCATCGAGATGTTACGTGCGTATAAGCGTTCCCTCTACGGTATAAGCAGGAGCCACGAAGCTGCATCGTAGAGGGAAGATAGGTATAGAGGCGACAATGCCCACCAAGCTTAGAAGATGGGCGCGGGGAATGAGACGTCGGGAGTAGGCTTAGTTAGGGAACCAGCGATGCGAGGGCGCTAGTGAATATTGATCACGCTGAATCCCTCTGTGCTGCTCAAGAACTATCTATCTTTGATACCCATCTTTGGAATGCTGGAGATTTTGAGTTTTGGAAGGATAACTGGATAGCAATATCAGATACATTTAACTAAATGGCGGTAAGCCAACATAACCTCCGATTTCAAACACCTCAGATCACATCTCTTTGGTGATATTCTGGGATTATCCACGCTAATTGAGGTAACAATTTTCCCTACTATTCCGATTTGCCTTTGGGACGTTTTTTGCTGCTTAAACCTCTCAGCAGTTGGAAGTATGAGGAGAGCAACGGTTCCCTTTTGAAATTTGAGGCATTGTTTGCTAACTGTCCCCTGCAAGGACACATATACAAACTTAGCAGCGGTCAACCTAATGCCTACAGAGGTCGGCAAAATGGATAACACCTAAATATTTTGCAATCAACCGCTTCCTGCCTCCTCATGCTTATTATTCCTGTTTTCACCTTCTTATCCTGGTATCTGCTTTATTATTATTTTGTTTCGTGCATGGAAGGTGCTGATTTGACTCCGTTCATTTATTTTACTGCTTTGTAGATGTGAATATTTTTTTGTTTTTTTTTTCTTTTTTGTTTATTGGTCCCAGCTTTTGATTTTTTTTTTTTTCCCCGCTTTATCGCTTCTCAACAAATATTTTAGTCAGGTATGATCTGTGCCCCCATCTCTCTCACGCATTTCAGTGTGGTTTGAAGAGCTGGATAATTATATTTATATTTTATTTGGCGCGGATATGACACGCCTATTCTCTTTTTTGCTACGTTCACTGTTTGAAGAGGATGGCTAAGGTTGATCCGAAAATTATTTTCTAATTTAGTTTTAGGGGCGGGATAGACATTAGTTTTATGTTCTCTATCAAATCTAATTGAGCCCTTTTTGTAGGTTCTCATCAACTGGTAAAATGAATCCGTCTGGGCTTGGTGGAAAGCCAAATTTTCTGGGTGGTGCATCTCCACTCCGGGGTATTAGAAGAGGAGGTCCAAGTTCCTCTCACGGATCGTCGCGGGAAGCCGCGATTCCCTCGCCGGAAAGTGGAAAGCCTGTGAGTAACCGTATACCTTCCTCTCGGTCTGGTTCCTTCAAGAGACCTGGAACCTCCCCTCTGCAGGCGGCCTCTCACAAGGAAAGTCGTTTCGACCTAAACAAAAGTGTCGAGGTTTCTGGGAATGGAGCTCCGGTTGTGAGTAATAACCTCAGCCCACCTGCGCACTCTCCGCCGGGTATGGACTCAGAGCGGGACAACCTTTTCCACTCAACCGCTATCAGGGGAGAGAGTCGAGTCGACGAGGGTGATCCTCCTTCTTATCCTGAGGATCATTATAGGTGGTCCAATCCGGATTCCCCGGTTCCCCTCTATCCGGAGAACGCCGCCCCCCCCTTCCTGGTTTTCCTTCAATGTGAGGCGCGGGGTAGAAACGTTGGTAAATACGATCCCCTTGCTCTTGCCGACAAAATCAGGGGTATAATTTCTGGCCCGAGGCAGATTCATAGGAATGGACAAAATCGGGTCAAGATTTTTTGTGAGAATAGGGAGGATGCCAATGCCTTGGTTGTCTCCGAAGAGCTAAAAGCCCAAGGCTACTCGGTATCCATTCCCCCATCCCTCATATTTAAGAAAGCCTTCGTTAATGGTATCCCGGTTAAATATTCCGCCGTAGACATACTCAACAGAACTACGGAGGAGGTTAGGGGGACCATTTTGTCAGTTAGACGTAGAACCAAGATGGATGGCACTTGGGATGAAAGAGTTGAATTTTTATTTGCATGTTCCAGGGTCCCTCGTGTCATCTATCTCTCCAGCTTCAGCTACAATGTAACCCCCGTAATCCCTCCTCCCAAAAGATGTTTTACCTGCCAACGGTATCGGCACGGCTCCGACCAGTGCCGGGCCTCTAGGCCAACGTGTGAGTTCTGCGCAGAGTTCCACCGGACGGAGGTATGTCCTAACAAACTCTCCCCTACGCGTTGTGCGAACCGTGGAGGTGGCCACATGTCCTCTTCTCGGACCTGCGGAATCTACCTTTATGAATTCGAGGTTATGAAGTTTCGCTTCTGGAACGATTGTGGCTTCCTGGAAGCTGAAGCAGCCCTTAAAGAAATGGGTTGCGTTCACCCTGGAGGCCGTGGCTCTCCTGAACGCTCTCTTAGTCAGATTTCTAATCCACGACTACCTGGACCATCTACATCTCCCACTGTTCCTACCCTTCCCCCTTCCATGGAAGACTTTGAGGCCATGGAAGAGTCGCTCAGGGAAGCAGCTTCCTCCCTTTTGGATTTAAAGCGCACTACAGACCCTACAGTTCAGAATGTTCTTTCTGACTCGTTTGCGCAATTGGCTCGTACAGGTTTAGATCGGGGGAACTCGTCTTCTCAAACGTCACATTTATAATCCAGTTGAACTCATTTGGGAGTTATTCCGTTTGATTATTTTTGTTACATCGTTTTGGTTTGTTTGATGCCTAGATTTATAACCCGTTAGCTATATGATATAAGTTTCATACACAAGGATTCCCTTCTCGGCTATTCTAGGGCTTCTATTTGCTACTTAATTAATAAGTTTGTTTGTTTTGAGCCTTATTTTGTTTTTGCTCCTTTCTTTGTTACTTTGTTGTTTTTGTATTGTTTTTCTGTTTGTTGTTTTTTTTTTGTTTTCTCTGCATTTATTACCAGGGATGTTTTAATTACTGTAGGTTCTCGTTGTTAGTTTGCTGTTGTTAAGAGTATTTCTCAGTTCAGACCTGGGTTCGATTCTTGGGCAACTAAAATTTAAAATTGTTATTTACTATACAAACTGCTAAATGGTCTAAATACTCTTTTAAAAACTTACTCTTTTAAATAAATTCAAATGCTTTGCTTGAAATCTAATTGCTTCTGATTTAAATGTCTAGTCCAAATACATCTATAATTCCTTATAGGCAGGGCACTGGACAGTTAATTAAATTTTAAACTAGTCCAAAATTCCAAAAGTTCTTCTTTATTGTAAAAAGTTAATAGAAAATAATTTAAATTAAATTAAAGTTAAATTTGCATGAAATTAATGTACACCTCAAACTAAAAAGGATTGGAAATCAGAATATTCGGGATTGAAGCAACCCCTAAATGTTTTGAAATCTTTTTCCGCTCCAAATTATTTGCGAATCTTCCTAAGTCTTGGAATTAATCTTTGCGTACTCAATTTCTTCTAATTCAATAATGGCTTATTTGTTATTACTGTACTGGTTAACACTTTAAAGGCAACACAAGTTTTTTCAAGCGGATAATTGATTATTGGCCTTTTCTATACATCATGATTTAATAATAATACTGATCGAATAAATTAGCAGTCATCTGAAATTTGATCTACCAAATCTCATCAACTTCAGTTACTCACTAAATATGTTAAATAGATCAAGAATTTAAATCAAACTTAATTAAATTAAAGTAAATAAAGTGAGTAAAAAGTAACTTAAAAGTAACTCAAAAGTAAAAGTATTTAATAGGTAAAAAGTAATTTAAACTAAATTTAAGTAAATTCTGCTTGAAATCCAAATGTTTTTCTTAAACTGAAAGGGATAGAAATTGGAATATTACAGATTGAGGCAACCCCGAACCCATAATTTTAGGTTTCTGTTCTATTTTTAACTTTTAGTCCTGCCTTTATGTTGGAATCCCTTTTAGCTCAGTATAAGGCTTTGATCTTCTCAAGGCCGTCCAAACCCAAATTTTGTTAACCTATTAATTACCCAAGTGCTTTCCTATATACACTCCACGAATTAGCAATATTTCTGACCTAGTACAATTGCTAAACTGAACAAAGAGACACGTGAAGTATATTTCCGGCAGTTTCTTATGAGCATTAGTTCGTCGCTATTTGTTATACTGCTATATAGGGTAAAGTTATCTCTGATAACTATATTGTTTGAGTCTGAAGTTAAGTTTGTGCAATAGTGTAGTCAAAATTGGGTTAAGAATGATACTCTCTTCCTACTCTCCTTACTATTTTGGCTAGTTCGGTCATGATTTAGTAGGGGTCTTCCGAGAGTTCTACACCTATCATTCTTGGTTCTTCTTTCTAAGCTTAAGAATGGTCCCTTGTAGACCATGGTAGTCTAAGTTTAAGTTAATATCATTATGGGCTTCCCGCCCCTTTATGAAAAGGGCTTTGATCAGGTCTTTCCCTGTTCTTAACCAATAGGTATCTGGTTTGCGACTGGATTTGGCGACTTGATATGGAGGATAAGCGCAATCTCATTAAGTTTGCCAACTGGAACGCGCATAGTGTAACGGGTAAGAGGGAGGAAGTTGAGTCAATGTTATTTCAGAATGATCTGGACGTACTCTGTATCTCTGAAACATGGTTGACTCGTGAGCAAAGTTTTGAAGTTAAGGGCTACATTACTCATAGATGTGATAGAGTTATCGGTAGGGGAGGAGGATCACTGATATTGATCAAGGACGTTTACTGTATTGACAGTGTTGATCTGACGGGTCCTTGGATGGGAGACATGGAGGCTGTCGGTATATCTATCAACACATCTCTTGGTAGGGTGGTCTTCCTCTCTATCTATGTTCCTCCTGATGCGAGAATCACACAGGATTCCTGGCAGGGTCTTATCGACCGCGTGTCCAATAGGGGTTCTCTTGTCTTGTGCGGGGATTTTAACGCCCACTCACCTATGTGGGGCTCTTCCAACTCGAACTTCCTGGGCAACCAGCTCTGTTCTGCTGTATTTGACAGCGGCTTGATTCCCCTCAATGACTCTACACCCACCTTTATATCGGCTCCGGGTCGGATGGCCAACAATCTTGACCTTGTCTTCTCCACGGCTGCTCTTGCATCGATCTCCACAGTCAGGGTTGGCGATAACAGTTACCATTCTGATCATTTGCCAGTCTTTGGAAGGCTGGATGCCTCTCCATCTCTCTGTCGATCCTCTTCCAACAGATTTAACATTAAATCATTGGACTGGGTTATGTTCAATGAGAAAATGGAGGGCCTACTCCCGGCCCTCAATTCAGAACTGGCAAGTGGAGTCATACCTGCTAATATTTATGATAAATTCATAAGGGAGGTTTTTGACTCCCTAGAGGCGAGTGGAGCCTACAGAGCTGACTCCTTGGGTGGAATGAGGGCTAAGCAGCCACTCTGGTGGAACGCCGAGTGCGAGAAGATCCAATCCAGAAGGAGAATGGCAAGAAAGAGGTTCATGGCGAACCAGACCAACGAGGAATTGGAGGCTTATAGGAAGGTGGACGGTGAGGTAAGGGCGCAGTTGAGGGGAATTAAGCACCAGTCCTTCCGAACCTTTTGTGAGTCCTTGGATCCGGCAACTGGCCTGTCGAGGATTTGGCGCACAGTCAAAGCACTAGCTTCTAGGGCCGGTGAACCACACACGGGGTTGGTCACAGATCCGGACTCACCCGTCATCAGGGGCCTCCAGGAGGAGTTGATTCGTTCGGACATCCCCCCACAGACAAGAGACCCCTTTCCTAACCCTGACGAGCTTGACCCAATGAACCAGCCTTTTTCTTGGGAAGAGTTCCAGGTGGCGTTGTCGCATTGCAGGGCCAAGTCTGCTCCTGGCATGGATGGCCTGTCTTATGAGATCATTCGGGGCTTCTCGGACCCGTTGCTGAGGTTTGTGCATAACTTATTTAACGCAATGTTCCATGTCTCCTCTTTCCCGGAGGCTTGGAGGGACACCCGAGTTCACTTCATACCTAAACCGGGTGGGAGGGGCTTTCGGCCAATCTCTCTCACCTCAACCTTTTGCAAGTTGTTCGAGAGATTGACTCAGAGGAGACTGGAATACTTAGCCGAGCACAACGGCTGGGTCCCTGAGTTCCAGTTTGGTTTCAGAAGGGGCAGGTCCTCAATGGACTGCGCGGCCTTGGTTGCTTCGGATATCATGATGGGCTTCGGCAGACGCAAAAACACGCTGGCGCTAGCATTGGATTTGAAGGGTGCGTTCAATGCTGTTCTGCCGGGGCCTCTGATTGAAGAATTGAGGGATTTGGGGGTTCCGGTAAGATTGCTTAATCTTGTTTCCTTCCTGGTTAGCAGACGGAATCTCTTCTTCTCCTCGGATGGAAGCAATCCAAGGTCCTGCGGTGTTGGTGTTCCCCAGGGGGGAGTTCTTTCCCCACTCCTCTTTAATTTGGCTCTTCGTAGGCTTGGACAACATCTTCCGGCAGGAGTGAGGGTGGCAATGTACGCAGACGACTTGCTTCTTTACGTCACCGGGGGGACTACTCAGGAAGCTTCCGATCTACTAAAATTGGCATGCGGGCGATTAACTCCTTGGCTCGCGACTTTGGGCCTTTCCATCTCTACCCCGAAGTCGCAGCTTTGCTTTTTTTCTAGAGGCCGGCAAGGGATCAACGACATCTCCATCACAGTAGATGGAACGGTCATCCAATGTCAGCCCTCTCTTAACTATCTGGGCATAGTTTTGGACAAAAGAATGACCTGGATCCCCCACATTAGGGCTATTGCAGCTAAAGCCTCAAGAGCAGTCAATATCCTTCGGGTTATTGCGAGAATCTCTTGGGGCGCCTCCCCCTCCCTTTTGCTTACAGTCCACAAGGGATTAGTTAGGGCATGCCTGGAGTGGGGAGCTCCTCTTTTCTTTAGAGCTAGCGCTACGGCCTTAAAAATGCTGGACACGGTCCATCACGCTTCACTCAGGGTTGCCTTGGGGTGTATGAGCTCGACGCCCATCTCTGTGCTCCACTCCGAGGCGTCAGAAACTCCTCTGTCATTCCGTAGGTCTCTACTTGCAAATAGGTTCATCCTCCGTAACTTTTGCTGGAATAACAGCCCTCTAGCTGCAAGGTTGGAGGATCTGGCCACGGAGGCTCGATCTGGGACCTTCGGTGTTGGCCCGGACAAGTTTGGCCTTTTATCATCATTTGAGGCCATGTGTGCCTTCACTGGTGCCATGGAATGCTCTTCTCGTCCGGGGTACTTCGACGATCCTTGGAGCGATTTGCTGGCGGAGATCTCCGTTGACCTGGAGTCCGGCGAGGCCTTCAGGAACTGTGAGTACACGCAGCAGCTCTTTAATGAATTCGTGGATCGGCAATTCCCCGGGGCAACATGTATATATACAGATGGATCGGTTGATCCGTCCCTGGGGCTTGTGGGTTGCGGTTATTACATGCCTTCTAGTGATCGTAGGTTTGGAGTCCGGCTGCGTGACTATATGTCTGTTCTCTCTGCTGAACTATATGCACTTTTTTATGCGGTAAAACATGTGGTGCAATCGGGCCTGGGAAATGTGGTTATTTTCTCGGACTCGCGTTCGGCTCTGGAACGTTTGCTGCATAGATTCTCGGAATCTACGGGGCCTATACTGGCACGAGTGGTGGGAAATGGTGTTGCAGCTGCTGAGAGAGAAGGTTTTACCATCCGATTTTGTTGGATTCCGTCGCACAGTGGGATTAGGGGCAATGAAGTGGCTGATGGGGTGGCAAAGCAGGCCTCTAGATTCCCAGTCTCTGCAGTTAAAGGAATCCCGGTACGTGATGTTCGGGATGTCTGTCAAAGGGATTTCGATTTCTGGGGAGCGCTGTGTTGGCCTTATGGTAGTACGGACGGGTCAAGGAGGAACTACTTCTCGCGGGTTAATGTTAAGACGCCTAGACCTTGGTTTCGTGGTCTCAATTTGCCCAGACGGTTTATAAACTTGGTCACTAGACTTAGGACTGGGCACATTTGCACAGGACATCATTTTGCAAGGATGGGCTGGAGTCTTCGGGTTGATTGTGAATGTGGGGGTCAGCTTAAAGACCTTACCCATCTTCTAAATCAGTGCCCCATCTTGTTGGGGGGAAGGCCGGCCCTGCACGACTTCTTTGAACGTGTCAGTCCCGGGCTTCCCCCTGGCCTGGTGGATATAAACGACATCATTTTTAGTCCCACAGAGGAGTCAGTGATTGAGCTGGGCCGGTTTTTTCAGCGGGGTAACATGATAATCTAATCTCAATAGTCTTGCACTTTTCGTTTTTTAGTTTGCATCTTAGAGCGGTATCCTTTTTATCAGAGTGGAAAGTCTTAAATGAATGTGTGGTTTGAATTTGCCGCCTTCCTGCGCGGGCGACTCCTCTCCCTTCCCTCCTAATGGCGGGTCTGGTATGGAGCGAGGTGGTCGCCTCGTGGGAACGCGACATTGTGTGTTCTGTTGCTACCTTGTGATGGTTACTGACCGCTTTGGAACTTCAGGGACCCTGGTATGGCTGGGATTTAACTGTGGTTAAGCTGAATGAAGAGGTTATTTTAATAGTCTGAAGAATTCTCATTGGATTTTAAGAAGAATATTGAATCTGTGGAAATTTCATGGCTTATTGATTGAATCAAAAGGCCAAAAACAAAGAAGAAGAAGAAGCATGGGCTTAGCGTGACAAGTGAAAGAAATTGTGACTTGCCAGTTTTTCACCGTAACCAAGAACTGCTGCTAATAATTTCATCGATTTTGAATATTTGCCACACATGCATTTCATTCTAAATGAATTTTCAAATGTATATCATTAGGGTGGTCCAAAAATTCGACTTTCGATTTTTGGTGATAAAACCCTCCCCCCCCCCCATTTTGTTGGTTTTCCGGAAAAATAAATTCCGCAATTTTTTTTTTCAACGTTAACCCGTGCCCCCGGGCTTTTGAAATTAACATGGGGTTTTAAATGGGAAAAGCTCGATTTTCAAAGAAATGGAAAAAAGAAGTACTGATTATACATTTTTTCTCAATTAAAGTATTTTCACCTCTTGAGGAGTATTCAAGGAATAATTTCCACCCAATAGCTTTTAATTTTGATACACCTGAACCCCTTTAATTGTGCCCGGAAAATGCCCCAAAAAATGCAAAATAGCAGTTTTCTATCAAATTCATGCTAAAGACGGTATTTTAAAAAAAATTTCAACATTAATTATTTTTAGTCGATAAGTGACGAGTTTTAAAGTATATTTTAAATAATTTTAAATTTTTTAAACAATTAGTATTTGTTTAAACAATTTTTTCTCCCTAAAATCGTAAGAAGTTATTATTTTCTGAAAATAATGGGACAATTAAAGAATGTTGAAAGCAATACATTTTTGAAGGATGTTTGGTAATTATTTAAACAATTTTCTGAAAGAATTTCTGTAAAAATCTCTGTAAGAATTTCAGAACTTTGCAGGTATGAAAATGGAATGTGCGTTATTTTCAATACTTTTCACGTGTAAATTATATGGAAACAATCAAGATATGATCAAATTATGTCAAAAACATAATCTTAGTTAGATTAGTAATGGTGTTAAAGCGATGTTGTTTGTCTGAGTAATATAAGTTTATAAAAATAATATATGTTGATGGTAAAAAATTGACATACTTCAGACCAAAAGTAGATTTAGATGTTAAAAATCCTTCATTTCTGCCAACGTTTCGAAAACATTAGTCGCTTTCCTCTTCAGGACGTAGATTAAATTTCAAAGTTCATCAATTCATCTTAGTATTATTATAAAATCCTCTTCCTCATCTTATCACTTGTGGAGCTTCATTTTTTCCATGAATTTTTGTTTAATTCTGTTAGAAAGTTTAATTTGTTTCAGACTCTTCAAATAAATTATTAAAATTTTAAAAAGTATAAATTTATAAGTTTTTTAAACAAATTTAATTTTTTAAAAGAATTAAACAAAAATTCATGGAAAAAATCAAGCTTCACAAGTGATAAGATGAGGAAGAGGATTTTATAATAACACTAAGATGAATTGACGAACCTTGAAATTTAATCTACGTCCTGAAGAGGAAAACGACTCATTTTTTCGAAACGTTGGCAGAAATAAAGGATTTTTAACATCTAAATCGACTTTTGGTCTGAAGTATGTCAATTTTTTACCATCTACATATATTATTTTTGGAAACAATCAAATATTTATAAAGCAGATCGTTATATCTTGTAGTCTTAAGAAATAAGAATATTCTCTCCTTTTTCAGTTCTGAACTTTTTTTAAACAAAAGATTTGGACAAAGCAAGCATTTTTTACATAACAATTGAAACTTTTGTTACCCTATTGTTAAAAGTATAGGAAATATGATTTTTTTTTTTTTGTAAAAATATCTATTCTTCTACTCAGGAGCCGCGTATAAATTACAAAAAGAAATTAATTACATTCACAAATATTATTAATCGGAAAATTCCCGTAATAGGGCATTATATGTCTACTTTTTCCCCTTACATTAACAAGTTAGAATTGCAAGAGCCCGCACTGTTGGAGAATATTCTTCTTTCCACGTGCAGGTTAATAAATGTCAATTTTGTCGAATAAATACGTCCAAATTATACAAATAATTTTAAAAGTTGAAAACCCTCAAGTATATCATATTTTACTGGAGAAGTAAGAGAAGAAATGTATTTCTTGTTTATTAGTTCGTTATTTAATATTATAGGATTTTGTTATTGTTATACTTTTAATGTTTTTGAATGTTGTGCAAGAATCGCAATTTTAATTTTTGTAAAGTGTTTGAATGAAACAATTTCTGCACTTGAGCTCTCGAATTCAAACTCGCCGAACGCTCAAAAACCCTAAAAGCGTCACCCCGGGCCTCAAGAAATGGGAATTTTCAAATTCACAAAATTAATTTTTTAGATATAGGCTTCTATATTTTGACAAGGCATATTTAGAATTGAAGGGTAGAAATGCAAAAGGAGGCAAGCGCCATTTTTGACTTTTTTCAGGAGAGACTAAAAACATGTAAATTCAGCGGGGCCATTTAAGAAAAAAATAAGGAAGTGCTTTCGAGATACTTTCATGCTCTATCGAACCAAAAAAAGTTTGGTCACAAAAAGCTATCCGGTTTCGAGAAATTGAATGAAAAAGGTCACGTTTCGAGGTTAGATTTTGGGTCCGTATCGACTTTTAAAATCTTTCAACATTAATTGTGGAGTCCATTTGCAGTTTGAGAAAAAACTAAAAGTTTGAATTCTAGCTATTGAATGGACGAATTGATTTCCAAAAAGTTTGTTTGAAAAAAAGCATGCAGTTTCGCGAAATTTTAAAATCCAATTATGACTTCGAAATGGTGTAAAACTGACATTTCAACTTCAAGATAATGACGATAGCAGTAATAATTTGGCATATTTCCAAAAAATGAGGAATGAGGCTATTCAGTGCTGAACGGAAGGGACCCAATAGTAATTAAAAATAATTAGCCAATGTCGAGAAAAATGAAATTTGATTTTTTACTTTGTGGTTAGAAAAGCTTCTCGGACTGTGAACACAAGAACACAAATTTTGAAAAATGATGCCCAAAAAAAATCCTTTGGCAGGCATGTGTAATAGAATTTATCTGATTTTTTGAGCTAATAAACCCGATTTCGAAAATTTGGCTCTTGACTCCTTTTGCATTTCTACCCTTCAACTCTTATGTCCTAAAATTAGTTTTAAGAATAAAAGTTAAAGACTGAAGAGAAATTTTTTTTTCATAATATTCAATAAGTGATTACAACATAAATCATCACAACTCGTACAAATTTTATTGAAACTGTTTGAAATTGAGTGCATATACAAAGTATACTCAGCGAATGCCTGCAAAACAATAAAAAGTTGAAAATGACCTTTTGTTTAATAATATCCAATTGAAAATTAAGGCCGGTTAGTGGATTCGAGACCTCAACTGTACCTACGATAATGATAAAATGTTTTTTTATTTATAAGTTTAAAAAAAAAGTTTTACCTACATTATTCTGATTTTTTCCAAGAGTGCAGAAAGATAAGTATGAGAGTAGCGAATGTATAAGTACAAAATCAAATAATGTCAAAAATGCCCATACATTTGATTATAATTCTAAGAAAATAATTATTGTGTGCGAAGGATATTACTTGTACATTTTTATTTGTGTATTTATTAATAAGTTCATGTGTTGGTTATGATTATAATTTAAAAGCAAATAATATGCAATAAATGCTCACATATTGTAATAATAATGACTATTGTAATTAATCATTCTAAAAAAAGAATTATTCGTCTGGGCGAATCAAACAATTTCTAATGGGTTCGTTTTAAACAAAAAGTTATTTTTTTTCAATTTTAACTTGAAATATCAAAATACAAAGTTTCAAATGAAAAACGTATCGATGGATATTTCCATTCACGAAAATATTGGAAGAAAGTTAATAGCCAGAATATAGTTCGGAAAGACCAGTCCAGGTATAACGGTTCTAAATTTTTTGCAGTTCGACTCATGTACACGGCACACTCTCTTAACCTACCCCACTCACACACGTAAAGCGTAAAAGCACTGGTTCGTGGCACTAGCGCCGCCGCGTTGCTGGTTCCCTAACTAAGCCTTCCCTTGCCGTCTCGCTCCCCTTAGCGTGCTTCAAGCTGCCCATTGCATTGTCGCCTCTATACCTATCTTCCCTCTACGGCTGCATCAACTCTCGTTCGGCCCGCATGCGCGCCGCCTAGCGAGTCTCCTTAGCACGAACCACGGCTGAGGCTGTCTGCACAGCCAGCAGGCGTGGAAACTTTTCTCCGTGTGGTTTTTTTTGTTTTCGGTCTTGCATTCCTCTTTTTCCTTACCCTGTGCCACTTTCGAATCCACCTCTTACTCGCGCCGTCATGTTAAAAATTCATCAAATCTTTTTTCAAGACAATGATGCATGCATGGCATCGAAATTATAGTTTAGGGAACAGTGCACATACTCCACACACACGTTTATTGTTCTAGAAGGAATAATGGCGGATATCTGATACTTCCGTAATCAAACCTCGCTTCATCCGATTTCCGCTTGCCGGCTGGCCGGCCGGTACTTCCGCGAATCTGCCCATTCAGGGCTGTGCGAAAATGTGTGTCGAATACCCCTGCTTTTATAATCAATTTAAAATTAAGTCATTTACCTGTTACCATGTATGCGTATCATAACATATATTTCATTTAGACAATAAGTGTGTATATATTTAACTTTTAAAGTGATTATGATTGTATATTTACGAAAACATGATTTTTTTCGCAAATCTATTATTCGGACGTACCTGAATCTTCGCTTCGCTTATGGCCTTATGCGAGGTGAGTCGCAAATCAGGGTAAACAAATTATTACGCTTCGCGGGAAATAATCACCATTATTTCCTATTTGTGGATTGTGGATTCCAATATATATTTACGAAGGTAAGTGAATCATCATTAAACTTTTTTTATTATATAACCTCAAAATTGACATGCGAACAGGAAACCAAAATGGGAGCTTTTCATGAATAAACCAGATGTAATGCATATACAAATTTTTTTGCAGATGGATAAGGAGAAGCGATTGTACAAAAGACAATTAGATCCAGCTTTTGACAAAGATGCTGGATGTTACAATACACGTCGAACACGGAAGAAAAAGGTCACTGCCTCTATGCTGCAGCTGGAGTTAAATAATACTGATCAAGGTATTTACTTCTGATTTAGAAGAAGGGATTTACAAAAAACCCGGTTCTGATTCAGAATTCGTCACAGTTTAAAAAAGTTATCTTCCTGGAAAAAGTAAATTATTATATTCTTGGATGATAATAGAAAAATTTGTAAATAAATATAATTCTGCCTTGGAATAGGGAATTTTTTAAATTACTTTAATTGTGACTTCATATAGGGAATTTTCCAAAAAAATTATAATTTAGAGTTGAGAGGGGGAATGAATAAATGAAATATAAAAAATGCACGTAAAGAATTATAATTTTGACTTTGGAACGGGGAATTTCGTAAAGAATTATAACTTTGTCTTCAAACAGGTAATTTTTGAGATGGAATGCTGGGGAATTGTTTTCCCCTCAGCACTCAAAGAACTAAAGTTAGCTGATGGTTTAAGACTTGAGTGAAAATACCGTGGAAGATACTTAATAATGCTAAGTCAAAATAAATGAAAACATGAGAACGACAACTTGATACGCACCACTTGAAACTGGCAAATCGAATACTTTATTTTAAATGTAACAAAGTTCATTTTATATCTAAAATTAAAAATTATGCAACTCTGAATGCTTAGAATAAAAAATTGTTCAACGTTATTAGTAATGCAATATTCCGAAGTTGCTGAACCTAAGATTTCGAAGTTTCAAAATTTAAATCTGATGAATGTTTCTTAAAACGTAAAAATATTTCTTTAGAGTAAAAGAAAATAATTAGTTAAATCAAAGAAAGTTTTATTTGGGTTAAGAAATATTTCATTGTTTCTAAAAAATTGCACCTTATAAATAATCCTTATTGCATATTTAATTTATTGGAATAAAACGAATCATAGAAATTTTCTTTGATTTTAACAAATATTTTTTTCTACGTAAATTCCTCGCTTTTTTATTGGAAGCTTGAGAAAATTATCCACTTTAAAAAGACATATTTGTTCAATTTTGATTCTTAATTTCTAAATTTTCTAGTTGTTCCAATTTTGATCGTTTTAATTAACTATATCATTCAATTCTAATGTTTCAAATTATGAATAGCGTAGTCTTCTCTAATCTGCTGAAATAAACAAATTTTTATGTCTCAATTAATATAGTAGGTTACATTTTGTTATTGCTGAAACGAGGGGTTAACTACTATTGTATTCACGTGTTACCCCGCTTCTGAATTCTCTTGAAATCTTTGATTTCTGCTTTATTTACATTTTTTGATTTGTTTGATTAATACTGCATCTTAAATCTTTTATTGTTTTTGCTTCCTCATAGAGGAAGATTTGTAATGGTAACATTTTCCGAAATGTTTAAATTCATTCAATTAAACACTCCCTAATGTAAAAATGTCTAATACAATGTCCTAAGCAATTGTCCGGGTGTGTGTGTGTGTGTGTGTGCGGATGTGTGTGTGGATGTGTAGATGTCACGCATTTTTGTGAACACGATAACTAGAAAACGGTTGCAGATAATTTGATGAAATTTGGAGGGCTTATTTTCCTCAATAATATCTTGAAACTGACCGAAGGATTTTTTCAAATATTTAGTGCATTTGTTTCAGCACTCAATAATATTTTAAAAATCGGTTTTTCATAGTCAAACTTTTTTCATTAGCATAATTCAAAGTTGATGTAATGAAATAAAAGATTCTTTGGTTCGAGACGAATCGATTGACCTATAATATTAATACATTTTATTGAAGAGTACGGAAGTTATGGCAATTTTTATATTTTGAAAATCGGTTTTGTATAGTAAAACTTTTTTCATTAACATAATTCAAAGTTGATGCAAGAACAGAATATATGTGTTGATTCGAGACGAATCGATTGACCTATAATATTAATATTATAATAATAATATATTGATTGATCTATAATAACTTATAATATCTTATAATAACTTTATCGATTTTTTAAAGAAATCATAAAGCTGGGAAAGGGATACGGTGCGACATAACTTTTGCTTTCCCTTTTCCAGCTCAAAAAATTATCATTTTCAATACAAGATTTGATTGGTCTGATTTTTCTCTGTATATAAAACATTTTTTGTATTATTTTGTAACTTTGTTTTTTTGTTGTTGTAAATTTCTATTTTTAAATTGAGCAAAATGAAGACTTTGGTTTGTCTATTATTGAAAAAATTAACTAATGCTTCCTCTATGAGGAAGCAAATACATTTGCTAACGGGAAGCAAAGTGCTCGTGAAATGAGCACCATATAATTATAAATACAAACAAAGTGGAAACACTCGAGATCGAATTCACAGCTAGTTTTCAAGTTCGTCGTTTTCTTTGGAATTGTTGGATTTCTTGAATGTACTTAAAAATTGATAGAAGTTAAACCCTCCTTTACAAATTTGAGATTGTGACATCATTTTCAGGCGAGATTCCTGTACATCTATAGGACATCGAAAAATCAGGCTGTTTACCTGACTGGGAAAGCAAGAAAACTGGGAATTTTTGTTAACTGGCCAAAATGTGGGAACTGACAGGGAATTTTTATCAGTGATCGGGATTTCTCTCTCGAATGTAATAATATGCAAATTAGAAGCGCTTTTATATAATTCATCAGTCTAATTCTGAGTTAAAACACTGGATTTTCTAAAAGAATTATAATCTGAGATAGAACTGGGAATTTCCGGAAAGAATTTTAATTTTAATTTTAGGTCCACAATAGAACAGGAAATTTCGTTAAGAATTATAATTTTTACTTCAGGACTGGGAGTTTAGGTAAAGAATTATAATCTGACCTAAAACAGGGAATTTTTGGAGAGAATTTTAATTCCGATTTAGAAGAAGGGATTTAAAAAAAACCTATTCTGATTCAGAATTCGACACAATTTAAATTATTCCTCTTCATGGAAAAATGGAGTTATTATATTTCTCAATTATAATAGAACATTTTGTAAATAAATAAAATCATGACTTGGAACAGGGGATTTTGGAAATAAATTTAATTGTAACTTGGAACAGGAAATTTCCGTTAAGAAATTTAATTTTAACTTTAGAACATAGAATTTCCATAAAGAATTATAATTTAGACTTCATCTTAGGGAATTTTCGTAACGAATTATTATCTGAGTTGGAGCAGATCATTTTTTTACATGGAACGGGATTTTTGGAGAATAATGTTATTCTGATTTAGAAGAAGGAAAAAAATCAAATTCTCATTCAGAATTATAATTTTTTTTCAAAAATTGCCTCCTTCAGATCAGAAATCTTTTAAAATGCTTCGAAATCTCATGAAATCTTCTTCAAATCTCTTTATTCGAGTTCGAATCGAGCCTAAGTGCACAACTTAAGAATTGAAGGATTTTACAACTTGAATATTCAAAGTAGAATCCTATCCTATCATAAAAGAGAGGTTGCGATTATATCTCGAAAACTGAAGCCGATTCTCTCTTCACCTATTGGTTGGATTTAAATTAGCCGCCTATGCTTTAGAATCGATATTAGAATCGAGAAGTGCGGTCTAGAATCATTTTTAGGTTAAGAACAGAGCTGCGTATTATGAGCCGAGGCATGAGCAGTTATTCATGTGTACATTAATGATTGATTATAGCTGACGATATGGTCGTAAGAACTCATCGCATGGGGGGAGGTGGCTCCAGTTTCAAAGGGGAAAACCAGCTGGATGATGCTGGCTAAGAATTTGCTGCGTTGTGCCGGATATGTACCTTCCCCCCTTACCGATTGAGGGTGACACCGCGGAGCCACTCAAGCTGAGTCTGTGAGTTGTTACGTCCTTACGTCTTATGGTTGATTCCCGAGTCATTCGTTTGGTGGTGATGAATGCCAGGGATACAAGTCGAGTCCGGAGTTTGAATTGTACAATTTTGACTGACTCTTAATCCATTTAAAATTCAACAATTTACATATTTTAAAATCAAATATTGAAGTTTTCAAAAATTTAAGTCGTCAGTAATTAAAGAAATGAAAACGTTCAATTTAATTAAATTTCAAGTTTTTGTAAGATATTGTTTCAGTCTACAATGTTTCAATTTTTATCCATTACGTGTCAAACTTAAAAACAATTATTATTTAATTGGTAGTAATAATAGTATCTTCATATACAATGAACAATTACAAAATCAAAATATGTACCATTTGAACATTACAATTTCAATTATTTTATTTAAAAACAATTTCATTTGTAAATAACTTTAAGATATATTGAGAAGTCTAAAAAAAAATTACCCTTTTGAGAAGTACGAAATATTCCATAATACTGAAAAGTGTTTATTATGATTCCTAAGAAAATTCATAATTAACACAATTATCAAAACATACTCTCGAAGATTCTGTAAGCAGTAAAAAAATGGTATGAAAATTTTGATTGATATTTCAAAAAGTCTAAAAGAAAATGTAGATTTTTGAACATTTTGAAATTCAGTTAACAACATTTTTATTAATTTTTAATGATCTTAAAATAATACTGTATTTTCATATTCCTCCAAAACAGATTTTCATCATTTTCCAATCTAAAAAATTTTTAAAATAATTCTTAAAAATATATTGAAAAACAAAATTTGCATACATAAATAACAATTGAACAATTATTGATTTGGAATTATTTATAATTAAAATAATATAACTTCTCAATTGGAAATTATTCACTCTGAAGAGGAAAATTTCAATTGTCAAACTTTTAATGTTCATAGCTTGAAAATGATTTTAAAATTATATGAAATTAAATTTTGAAAAATTCAATGATTCATTCATCAATTTAAAGCATTGCATTTCTCTGAAATCATATACAAAATCAAAATAGCTACAATTTGAACCTTACAATTTCAATTCTTTCATATAAAAACAATTCAATTTGTAAATCACTTTAAGATATATTGAGAAGTTTTTAAAAAATTACGTTTTTAAGAAGTACGAAATATTTCATAATACTGAAAATTGTTTATTATGATTCCTAAGAAAAATGATAATGAACTCAATTGTCAAAACATACTCTCGATGATTTTATAAGCAATTTTTTTCTATTTCAAACCGTAGTAGAAAAAATTTGTGAAACATTTGATTGATTTGATTAAATATGTACAAGTTATGAAAAAATTTCTAAAATAATATAAAATTTATAAATATTCCAAAAAGTCTAAAACAAAAAGTAGATTTTTGAACATTCTGAAATTTAATTTAAAATATTTTTATGAATTTTAAATGATCTTCAAATAATTACAAAATCAAAATATCGACAATTTGAACGTTACAATTTTAATTCTTTTATTTAAAAACAATTTCAGTTGTAATAGATTTAATTCATTTGTAAATAACTTTAAGATATATTGAGAAGCTTTAAAAAAATAACGAAATATTTCATAATACTGAAAAGTGTTTAATGTGATTCCTAAGAAAATTGATAATTAAAACAATTATCAAAACATACTCTTGAAGATTTTATAAGCAATTTTTTTCGATTTAAAAATATTGTAAAAAAATTTTATGAAAAATTTGATTGATTTTATTGAATATATATACAAGTTATGAAAAAGTTGCTAAAATAATAGAAAATTTATAAATATTTCAAGAAGTCTAAAACAGAATGTAGATTTTTGAATATTCTGAAATTTAATTTAAAAGATTTTTATGAATTTTAAATGTTATTAAAATAATTACAGAATCAAAATATCTACAATTTGAACATTACAATTTTAATTTTTTGATTTGAAAACAATTTCATTTGTAATAGATTTAATTCATCTGTAAATAACTTTAAGATATATTGAGAAGTTAAAAAAAAAGTACGAAATATTTCATAATACTGAAAAGTGTTTAATGTGATTCCTAAGAAAATTGATAATTAACACAATTATCAAAACATACTCTTGAATATTTTATAACCAATTTTTTTCTATTTCAAAATAATGTAAAAAAATGTTATGAAAAATTTCACTGATTTTATTAAATATATACAAGTTATGAAAAAGTTTCTAAAATAATAAAAAATTTGTATATATTTCAAGAAGTCTAAATCATAGTGTAGATTTTTGAATATTCTGAAATTTAATTTGAAAGATTTTTATGAATTTTAAATGGTATTAAAATAATTACAAAATCAAAATATCTACAATTTGAACGTTACAGTTTTAATTCTTTTATTTAAAAACAATTTCATTTGTAAATAACTTTAAGATATATTGAGAAGTTTTAACAAAAGTACGAAATATTTCATAATACTGAAAAGTGTTTATTGTGATTCATAAGAAAATTGATAATTAACACAATTATCAAAACATACTCTCGAAGATTTTATAAGCAATTTTTTTCTATTTCAAAATATTGTAAAAAAATTTTATGAAAAATTTGATTGATTTGATTAAATATATACAAGTTATGGAAAAATTTCTAAAATAATAAAAAATGTATAAATATTTCAAATAGTTTAAAACGTTTTGGATGAAAATTCAAAAAGTTAGAGCCTTTTCAAACATTTTGAGACCAACGCACGTTATGAGAAAAAAGTCAGGAGGAGAAAAACATTGCTTTTTGAACACCCTACAAGATTGTTATAACAACTTTTTGAATTTTCATGAAAAATGGAAAATTCAAACTTTGATCGCCTAACAAAAATAATGAAAAATAAAGAATTCCATTTTCCGGTCTAACTATATAAGATACGAAAAATATGAGAAAACGAAAATTGTGCTTTTAAAAAAAGATCTACACATTTTTTGATAATCACTTTTTAATCGGAGGCGTCCATTTTGTTTAACTTCGTAAAAAATAGCATTGAAAAAAAATTAAATTTTTGGACAAATGACACAAGCTACGAAAAAAATAATCAGACAAAAGTTATTTACCCAAAAAAAATCTACAAGCTTGTTATAAATTATTTTTTAAAGGATACGTTCTAAGGAAAATAATGTATTTTGTAATGACATTCCCCTTCAGAAGATTCTTCGTTATCAACTTTCAACATTCATACAAGAAAAATTCACATAGGCGCGCGCTTCGAGCGCGCGCATGACGATCTAGTATAGTTTAAAACTGATACTTTCAAATTTGGATAAATGCTACTGTAACATTAAAAACTATCTAGTTTAAAATGTAAATCCTTCCTAATTATACAGGTTCCATTTAAAAACCATCACAATTAAATAATTTTAAATTGAAAACCTAAATGAATAAACTATTTTTAATAGAAACTTTAAAAATCAGAGCATTTCAAATTAATGGAATTTTATTTTTCAATTACATTTTTTAGAAGTGAGTCATTTAAATATAATTGCTCAAATTCTTCAAAGCAAGTTCCTAAATGTTGCATTTTTAACATTTCAGCGGTTGGCGAATTCAGTACCGCCTCACTACTAAAGATATAAATGATTTAAATGTAGAATTTCATGAAATTTACTTCTTCCATTATATTGCAGGAGTGCAACTGTTCAAAGAAACGAGTGATGTCAATACCGTACAAGGGACCAATACAGCTGACACAGTGTGTAAGACATCAGTGGACGAAGATCAGACCAGCAGTGAAGATGAAATTGTTCACGATACGAATTTCGAGTCCGTTGCATCTGAGATGCAATGTGAATATCAGGAGGACTTGGCTGAAACAAATGAAGTAGGACAACATTCTTCAGCCGATTACACAGGATTTTTTGCGGTTGATTCGCACCCTTTACGTCATAAATTAAGCGATGATAATCGAATAATGTTCGAAAAATCCGG
>CAKNXH010050479.1:2366-16434 GCA_932178445.1 Andricus quercusramuli
ATTCGGCAATTTTCTAGTTAGGATATTTTATAATTCGGCAATTTTCTGTCTGGAATTTTATTGATTGGGGAATTTTCTAATTCGGTAATATAACAAACCGTTCAGGATTTTTATTATTCGGTAATTTTCTAATTCGGGAATTTAATATTCGTAAATTTTATTATTCAGGAATTTTACAATTCAGCAATTTTCCGATTAGGGAATTTTATTTTTTGTGAATTTTCTTATTCGCGAATTTTATTAATCGGGAATGTTTAAATTGGGAATATTATTATTCGGGAATTTTATTTTTCGGGATTTTTCAGTCGTCCAAAGTGTTTACAACGCGTATTCATTTGAAAATGATGTTTTTTTCATTTATTTGAAGTGCTCATCTATATTTTTCTATTATACCTGACTGACCGTGTAAACACAGCATGTAAAGGTTAATTCATTATAGGGCGATGTAAGCAAAAGAAACGGCCAACGTCCAAATTTGTGCGAAGTTTCCAATCCGAGCAAAGTGACCGGCAATGTGTTGAAGAGGAAGGACAGTTCTGATCTGAAAGACCGTGAAAAGAAGGTTGCAAAGGATTCGGAAAAAGTGGTACAAAGCGTAGATCTTACCGAGGAAGAATGAATTTTTACATAACAGACACTTTTGAAGTGACATCGATTTGACAAGAGTTTGGAGAGTATGTTCCAACTTCACCAAGTTCGCAGGTTTTTTTTATATTGTATCTTATACTACTCGTAACGAATTATCTGATTTTTCTTTACCATAATGTGTACATAATTTTTGGCACTTCATAAAGTTACACCAGAAATTTTGCGTCATTTTTTATTCCCCAGAATACTCGCTATTTCGATTGAGATATTTATTGTCAAGTCCAGTAGAAACCATTACAGGCCTCGAACTCACCACATTATTGACACTATTTGACACTCCTTTGAATTATTACACTATTTTGCTACTATTTCGAAAAAATAGACGCTAAAGACACTATTTTCTCACAATTGTCTGATAATACCACTATTATTTTTAAACAAAAAGGATTCATTTTAAATAAAAAATAGTTGAACTGAACCAAAAAATACGAATTTCCAAGAAAATAGTTGAATTCTCAACCAAAAACAGATTAATTTTCAACCAAATAGTTAAATTTTCAATCAAATAGGTGAATTTTCAACACCGAAGAATAATTTTCTACTAAAAAAGATGAATTATCAATCAAATACATCAATTTTTAACCAAATAGTGAAATTTTTAAACAAAAAGAATAATATTCTACGAGAAAAGACGAATTTTCAACAAAATACATACATTTTTAACCATTTAGTTGAATTTTCAAATAAAAAGATTAATTTTCAACAAAATACATAAATTTTTAACCAAATAGTTGAATTTTTAACCAAGAAGATTAATTCTCTACTAAAGAACACAAATTTTCGAATAAATAGTGTGAGCACCGGATGTGATGTCCAAATTTTATTCAATTAATTTTTAGTTTATATTTCGTTTGTTTCTAAATTTTTTAAACTAAATAGTTGAATTTCTAAACAGAAAAAGGTAAATTTCTGACAAAAAATGGAGTAGTTACATTTTCATATAGAAGAATTAATTTTCAGTAAAAAAAAATAATTTTCTACAAAACTGTTTATATTTGTATCGAATTGTTAAATTTTCAAGCAAAAAAAAAACGAATTCTGTACAAAAAAGTTGAATTTTCTACCCGAGAATAATAATTTTGAACAAAAAAGTTAATTTTCAACGAAGCAGTTGAATTTTCAACATAAAAGTTGAAATTTCAGTTAAAAATTAATTTTTAATCAAAAATCAACGAATTTTTAACTAAAATTATGAATTTTGAACAACAAAAATTAACTTTTAAAAAAGTATTCCAAATTTGAACCAAGGAGTTGAATTTTCAAACTTAAAAGATGAATTTTCAACAAAAAATGTAAATAGTTGATATTTGAACAAAAAAGTATGATTTTAAATAAAATTTTAAATAAAAAGTTGCAGTTTTAATCAAAAAGGGTGAAAGTTCTACAATGAAAGATGAATTTTCAAACCAAAAAGATGAATGTTAAAAAAATTAGTTGAATTTTGCACTCAACAAAGTTTGTTAATCGAGAAAGAAATAAATGTCAGTCAAATTGCTGAATTTTCAGAAGACGAATATTCAACAATACAGTGGAATCTTCAACCAAAAAATATGACTTTTTAACAAAATTGTTGAATTTTCAACAAAAGAATTCAATTTTGAAACCAACTAATAGAATTTCTAACCTAAAAGATTAATTCTTATTCAAACATTTAATTGAAATTTAAGAATTTTAAACTAGATTAAAATTAAATTCAAAATCTTATTTAACGTCTAATACTCAAGTTAATGTATAGAATTCCTGAAAATAGAACAAGGATCCAACGATCGAATTTGGGCAATAAAAGTATTTTGTGGTGGTTGTCCAAATTTTTCGTTGGATTCTTATTTTATTTTCAGGAATTCTATACAAAAATTTAATAGTAAACTTTTTAATCAAAAATAATTAACTTTTAACCAAAATACTTAAATTTGCTGTGAAGCCTGCGATGAATAAATAGGAATTTGGGTAGTTGATAACTAGTGTAGTGTAGGTAGTGATTATGGGAGGGAAAGTGAAGGGGAAGAGGAGTATTATCTGGTGAAGTGAGGAAAGGGGGAAGTAGTGGCGAGGGGTGAATTGAGGGGAGGGCAAGTAGGGGTTGAGAGGGGGAGGTGGAGGAAATAAGGTAGGGAAAGTAAGGTAAATTATTAGAAGTGAGAGAAGTGAAGGGAGGGCTAGTGGGGTAGTACGAGTGATTAGGGGAGGAAAAGTCATGGTAGGGGAAGAGACCTAAGGTAAGGGGAGTGTTCAGGGTGAAGTGAGGAGAGAGAGGAAGTAGAAGAGGAAGAAATGCGGTTAAGTGATTGATGAAGTGAGGAATGGGGAAGTAAGATTTGAGAGGGGAAGTAGGGGAGGGAGAGGAAATTAGGGAGGGTAAGTAAGTTAAATGATTGGAAGTGAAGTTGTTTGGAAATTATGGGTGAAGTGAGGAGTGGGAAAGTAAGGGCTGAGAGAGGAAGTAGGGGAGGGAGAGGAAATTAGGGAGGAAATGTAAGGTAAATGATTGGAAGTGAAGTTGTGTGGAAGTAATGGGTGAAGCGAGGAGTAGGAGAAGCGAGGAGTAGGAACGTAAGGGTTGAGAGGGGAAGTAGAAGAAATTAGGGAGGAAAAGTATGGTAAATGATTGGAAGTGAAGGAATGGCTAGTGGGTTAGTGCGAGTGACCAGGGGAAGGAAATTGATGGCTAGGAAGGGGAGTTTTCGCTGGTGAGGTAAGGAGAGGAGAAAGAAGTGCGGTGAAGCGACTGGTGAAGTGAGGGTTGGGATGAGAATGGAAGTAGAGGATGGGGAGGACCTAGTGAGGTATTGCGAGTGATTAGGGGTGGGAAAGTGATGGTAGGGGAAGGGAAGTAGGGAAGGGAAGTGTTAGAGGGTGAAGTGAGGAGTGGGAAAGTAAGGGTTGAGAGGGGAATTAGGGGAGGGAGAGGAAATTAAGGAGGGAAAGCAAGGTGAATAATTGGAAGTGAAGGGAGGGCTAGTGGGGTAGTGCGAGTTATTAGAGGAGGAAAGTGAAGGCTAGGGAAGGTGAGTCTTAGCTGGTGAAGTAAGGATAGGAGAAAGAAGTGCGGTGAAGCGACTGGTGAAGTTAGGGGTGGAGATGTTGGGTTGAGAGGGGGAGTAGGGGAGTGGGAGGAAATTACTGTGGAAAGTAAGGTAAATGATTGGTAGTGGAGCGAGACCTAGTGAGATATTGCGAGTGATTAGGGGTGGGAAAGTGATGGCTAGGGAAGGTAAGTGTTAGCTGGTGAAATAAGGAGAGGAGAAAGAAGTGCGGGGAAGCGACTGGTGAAGTTAGGGGTGGGGAAGTAGGGGTTGAGAGTGGGAGTAGGGGTCGGGTACGAAATTAGATAGGGAATGTAAGGTAAATGATTGGAAGTGAGGGGAGTGAAGGGAGGGTTAGAGGGGTAGTGCGAGTGATTATGGATGGGAAAGTGATGATAGAGGAAGGGAACTAAGGTAAGGTGAATGTTGGAGGGTGAAGTGAGGAGGGAAGTATACGTGGAAGAAGTGCGGTGAAACAATGGGTAAAGTGAGGAATGGGGAAGTAGATGTTGGGTGGTGGTGTAAGGAAGAGAAGGTTTGAACGACTTAAATTTCTATTCTTAATTAGACTTAATTTCGCTCTCTGAAAATCCCTTAAAACCATTAACAACTGAAAATCCTCGAAGTTACTTGAAATCATCAAACCCCTGTGAAAATCCCTTATAATCCTTTTAAATCCCTTCAAATCCTCAAAATCTCATTAAAAATTCCCTGATATTAATTAAAATTTGTGAAAATACTTCGGTATGGCATGAAATCCTTTGAGACCCAGTGATTTATTTTGAAATCGCTTGAAATCTTTAAAATCAATAATAATCATATGTAATACTTTAAAATCCGTGGATAACCCTTAAAATCTTTAAAAGTCGGTAAAAATCATAGAAATTCCGTGAAATATATTAAAATCTTTTAAAAGCCATTAAAATTCCTCAAAATCGTAAAAAAACTCTTAAAATTCTTTGAAATCTAGTGACATATTTTGAAATCTCTCAAAATCCCTCAAAACCAATTTAAATCCCTTATAACTCTTTAAAATCCGGGGGAATCCCTTGAATATTCTATCGATGAAAAACGTTGAAATTACGTGAAATATATTTAAATCCATTAAAACCTTTTAAAATCCATTAAAATCCCTCAAAATAATAAAAACTCTTGAAATCCTGCGACTTACATATTTTGAAATCTGTTAAACACCCTTAAAACCCATTTAAAAAATTCGAAATCTTCTGAGATCTCTTGAAATCGTAATTAATTGAATTCTTCAAAATCCCATAAAAATTCCTTATAATCCTTTAAAATCCGAGGAAATCCCTTATGTACTGCAAAAAACTATGAAAAACATTGAAATTTTCAAAATCCGTAGAAATCTTTCAGGATCTCTTGAAATCCCTTACAATATATTACAATTCATTAAAATATTTTAAAACCCATTAAAAATTCTCGAAATTTCTTAAAATCCCTTAAAATATCCAAAAATCGGTTAAAATCCTTGAAATGCCTTTAAAATTCATTGAAATTCTTGATATCCGTTGGAATTTCTCCGAATCTATTAAAATCATGTATAATCTTCAGAAATCCTTATCTCTAAATTAGAATCAGTTAAATTCTTTCCTAATTTCAATCGTTCTTTAGAATGCAGTCTGATTGAAATTAGTAAAAATTATAAATGATTCAATTCACAGAGTTTGAAATTCCGTTCAATCTCTTGAAATCCTTTAAAATCCGTGGACAAAATTTTAAATATCTCAAAATTCGTTAAAATTCTTTGAAAAAAAATTTCAAAAGTCATCCTTGTGTAATTAATGAACGTTCCTTAAGGTGGAAGGGAACAAGAACGAGGTAAGTGAAAGACAATTTAATATTTTATGGAAGCTTTATTTAGCAATTTTAAGTTGTAGGTGTATATATCCTATAATGTTAAAATATGGGCCAGATTGCTCGTGGTTTTGTTGTTGCTCTATTTTAACTTTATTCCTAAATTATACACATTTTCACTCTTTTCGTCAAAAAAGGCAAAATTTAAAATTTATTTTTTTATTTATTTATACCATTAAGCCGTTTCCCTTTCGGTAAATAACTACAAGTGTGGGCTCACCACACCCACGACCGATGATTGAAAATGAAAAAATGATTGATGAAAAATGATTCTAGATATATTTTAAAAGTTAAATTTGAAAGGAAATCAGCGCAAAACATATAAGATACTATATTTAATCAAAAATGTCCTACCGTCCGCAGCCGCATTTTCATTAGAAGCGCTCATATTTGCGTGGACTTTTGCCCAAGGGAGAGGAAAACTGCAGAAAACCAAAACTCCTGATCGCAGCCGGTTATCGATAAACGTGTCTAATGTGATAAACGTCTTATGTGCCGGACCGTTGTCCGCCCTTCGGTCGCATTCCGACTCTGCCGGTGTGACGCGTGCATTTAGCAGGCACGCTGGTCTCCAGCCCGTCGGGCCATCACGTGCCGGCACGTATTGTTATCTGGGTAATGACGGTAATAATTCATCATTTGTATATAAATTGGGTGTAATGCCATATTTTAAGTTGCTCCTCACATGTCTTATTATATGAAAGTAAAAGAAAATAGTAGCATTCAGTTAGAAAATCGTTATTTTTTAAAGATATGATATGTCTGATGAAGACATGATAGACAAAATGCTTTTTTCAACTTTATGAGACCCAAATACACGAATCCAAACTTGTCTTCTGATGCTGCTTACAGTTCTAATTGATTATATTGCTTTATATGAAGAGCGCATCAGATTTGATCAAGGATGTCATTGTTAGGAGTGCGATTGAAGTGTGTGGTACGGTGGTTGTATGAAGAAAATCTGGTGATGCATGGTGGAATTATACATTGAGGCAGCCCAAAAAGAAAAGAAAGAAGCGCACAAAAAAACGTTGAACATTACAGGCCTTAGCGATGAGGAGAGAAATAGACTCAAAAATGACTACAGGCACAAAAATACGAAAGTCAAACGGCTAGTTAAGGAAAGTAAAGATAACTAAAGAAGATAGAAAGAAATAAGAAACTATTATTTAATGAAATGATAGAAAGTAAAAGTACAGAGTTTGTCAGCATGAGAAACAGCAAATTATTGGAAATATGGAGAAAAAATATTTTTTATTTCATTTTATTCATGAAACATTCATTTTAAGTAAAATAAAAATATTTTGAAATACATTTCTAAAGTTTAAAATCTATTTAAACTATATTCAAAAATATAATTGTGCTTATGTAAGAAAATTCATAGTTTCATATTCATACTTTTGATGGCCAAGCCTGTTTTGGCCCAATTCAGGGCCACCAAAAATCACTCACTTAACCATGTTGACTTTATTGCATTCAGCGATGATGCTATTTTTGAAGGAAAATTAATTTTTCAATAATTAATTAAGATAAGTGTGTTCAGGATTTGCTTGGTCAGTATGGCGGTTCGTTATTACCCTACATTTAAACTATCATTCCTCACCCTTGGTATACACACTGGGTTACGCTAACCCGGCGTGATTTTGCAAGGTCTTTTATTTCGAAACAAGAAGAAGTATGGGTCTATACCCAGGTGGGGAAAAAAGTTATGGGCCTGTTCTAAACTTTCTCTTCGGGTATTTCTACCCAGTGTGTATATGGTGTTACAAAATACAGAAAAATCTAAATGTAGGTAAATATTATTTTATGTGTATATTTGTAATTTTCATAGCTTATGTTGAAAGTAAAAGGTCTAATTCGTGCTTGAGTGTATTGCTTGTGTGTGTGTGTATGCGTACGTGACGATCATGTCTCCCAGCGTACGTTTTGCATCTGCTGACTGATTTACACTTACGTGCGTCTCACCACGCTATGATATTCTTTTACTCAAAATATCAATAAAAATTGTTTATGTTTTGCAGCTACTACATCAAAATGCTTACGCGTGCGAAAATTCGCCGTGTTTATAAATGCTTGAAATGCGAAAGACCTTGTGTAAGGAGCACACTGCAAAAATTTGTGAGCAACGTGCTCAGCATTCGGAATAGACCGAAACGTAATTTACGCTTTTTATGCACAAAAATTATTTTCAAGTTTTTCACTCATATTTTGATTCTAAATTAAAAATTACGCTGAAAAATTCTAATATTTTATATATTTTTTCATCACCAAAACCGTAAAATTAAGTATTTCTTTAAACTTTTGCGTTTTTAAATAACTTTATTAATTTTATAACCATATATGCGTTATTTCAGAAGATATACATGATTGATAATATGTATGTAGTTCAAATCATTAATTTTTGCCGAGAAATGGAGTATTCGGGTAGCATGGCTTATCCGCGCGGAACCGGAAATTTGCCTACTTCCAAATCACTAAACAAATATGTTTTTCAGAATATATGGAAAAACCGAAACCACTGTTTTAAAGCTCAAATCTTGAACTTTCCATTCATCAATATTTGAGCCTATTTATCTTGATTTTTACGCAAACAACAGCCTTTTAGAAAAAAACGTGAATTTTCACAAAATTTTTTAAGGTTTCTATGTTTACTTACAAATATGTATATATTTTTTTATATTTACCACTTTCAAACTCGTACTGTTCAATTCTTGAGGGTTTTCTCTATAAAAACTAAAAAAAGGCAAAATTGTTCAATTAGGAACGAAGATATGAGTTGCTAAAGTTTGCCGGGTGAACTTAACCCAGTGTGTATACCTCGTTATAAAACTATGGTATGTGTACCAAGGGTTAATCAGGGTTAATCTTTACATCGATTTCAGAGTAATCTTTACTCGCAACAGAAATTCACTTCTGTTTTTTCTGCGATGATATACATTTCATACTAACATTTCTGCAATTTGATGAAGATTGGTTTGTAAATATTTGATATACCATATCATACGCCTCGTTTATTGTTTGTACAACTTAGAGCTCACATTATTCAGGCAACGCAACATTTTTCAGGCTGTACTCTGCCCTCTAAGCTCTGCTGGATAAACTTTGTCTTCATCCTCGAAGCGATGAAAAAATCTAAAACTGTTGTTTTCCTCTGTAGTTATTGGAATTACGTCCAACATGTTAGTTAAGCATATTTTCACCCTTATGCAATCATTAATTGAAGATTTACATTTCAGTAGTGGATACAAAGATTTTTTTTCATTCGGATAGATCATTCCAATGATGTACCCTAATTTCACTCCTACTGAATATATTCCACCGTGATACATTGTAATGTGACCTATATGTACAACTCTTTTATCAGGAGTTTCGAAAAAATGAACATTTGGTCGATAGGGAGCCGGATGAACTGGTTGACCATTTTTTGTTAATTCTGGAAGAAAACACAATTACAACAACCTTAGTATTGCAAGTAATGAAGATTTAATTATAATTGCGTGCCAAAGTTCAAAGACAAAATACAAGATCTCAAATAACTAATGCAGGATGGCCTTTTTCATCGAAGAGAAAAATCCCGCTTTTTTCCGGGTTTGAAAAAATTGTTCACAGTCATTAAAATTACTCCTATAAGTGAAAATTTTTCACTTGAAGTGTTTGAAAATAAACTGCAAATTAGAGCACACAAAGTGAAACTCTTTTCAATTTTGAACTTTTACAATTGCTTTCATTTTTAATGCTCTACGTTATAACTAATCCTTCATCACAAACCAATACAAATCTTGAAAATAAAAAAAAATGTTCCTCTTGCAATTAAAAAAATATTAGAACCGAAATTTCCTTCCTTTGGACTCGCTAAAAATCTTAAAAAAGGGTCCCTCTTCCAATTCAGAAAAAATTTTTAATTGAAATTTGGTCCCTTCCAACTCAATAAAAATGATTGCAAAAACTATAAAGTGTGTATAGTATAATGTGAAATCTAATTTTGTATAGGAAATCGTTTGTTTATTCTATTTGTTATACTGTTATCTATTGCTAATTGTAAGGCTGAGGTAGGTATATAACTGCTCTGTAGCACCAAAGATACAATAAATCTAATTTAATCTATTACTAAATATTAGAAAATTGTTCTCATTTTAATTTCAAATTGAATGGGTTAAAAATGGAATATTTTACAATAGACTGAAGGAATATTCGAAAAGGATTCGAAATTGAATAAAAGCATTCAATTATGAATCTACTAATAAGATATTATTCAAAAATTGGAAATAGATTATACAATTTTAATTGGACTTTTAAATTTGTTTTTGTACAAAGTAAAATTATAGATATTATTATATTTACCAACAAAATTGGGCAAAACCGCTAAGTTGAGGAGCACGACACCAAAAATAATCTTCATTTCCTCTTAATAAATGAAACTACGTATGGTGAATTTCAGTATCTAATTAATTTATACTCTAGAAAATGTCTCATTATATATACGCGCTATCTGTTTCGTTATTCGGAATTATATCACATACTTGTGAGACGAATTGGAGGGGAAAATCTTAATTGCGTTCTTTTAATGTTCATTACACGCACGTAGAATTCGGTTAGATCGATGTAATATTATTAATTTTATTTTTCAAGATATAAAATTAAAAATATTGGGCTTCATGAAGTTTGATTTTTATTTCTCGAAAATTAAAACTCATTACCTTATGGATGATTTAAATTTATTTCTTAACTTGAAGTTGGATGTTATTATAACTTTTATCTGGAAACAGATATCGAACAATTTCGAGTAATTATTATATGCATACGAGAAAAAAGATTTAATATTGAAACTTTAAACAAAAGAGCATTAAGAAAACATTTTTAACACAAATGTAGTTTTAAAATTAGTGGTTAAAATTACTGTACATTAAACATTTTAACCCTTAGCGGTGAGTTCCAAAGACTTTTAGTGGTTTGGTTGACATTTTTTTTTTTTTTGCAAAACCTCGACACTTGTAAGAACGGTCGAATAGTGGTTTTGATTTTGTCACATTTTTTGATTAAAAAAACCCTAACATCTTCTGTCATAATCATAATTTGTGAAATCTTACGCGCTTACTCATCGAAGAATCTAGAAATTTTTTTCGAAAAGTTGGTCAAATTCATAAAATGAGATTCAAATATTTACTCTTTAAGTCTGGATCAAGAACATGAATAAATATTGCGTGATTGATGAGATAAGCTTTGATAATTTAGACAAATTCTTTTCCGTTTATTAAAAAAAAGCGATATTGTAAGATAATAGTTAAATTTTCAGAATTAAAGAATGAGTATATATATGACATTATTTCTGAAGTTTTCCGTTCGGTTTACAACTTCGGCAAAGTGTTCGATGGCAATTTATGGAGAAAAAAAATTTGACATTGAGACAAATATTTTCCAAGGGTAGGGGGTTATTCTTTTGAATTTTCAGCCGATATCGATTTCATTCTTAACTTTTTTAATATCAATAAAAAATATTGTCTTCTACAGATCGAAATTCGAAAAAAAAATCAAAGAATGATTATATTATATATTAAGAAATTAACGCAGGCGACGAATCTCGTTTTTTAATCTTCGCCGAAATTTCCGTTCCATGGGTAAACATTTCTTTATGATTAGTCAGCAATCACGTAATATTTATTTCTGACATTGTTCCAGATTCAGAGAGATGAAAGATAAGCTCTTGATATTATCAATTTAAAAAGTTTTTAGTAACAATTTACTAGATTTGGCGATGAGTTGAACACAACATAAACTTTCAAACGATTGTTTTTGAACAAAGAAAATTTTTCTTTTTTTGCAGTCATTTCTTTTCATCTGAAGAATAATATCCTATCACAATGGATTGCTATTCAATAACATAATTATCATTGTTTAAAAAATTCTTTCAATCAAATTCACGTAAGAAGAATTTCTTAAATTAAATATCGATGAAGCGGCATACGAAAATCCTTACCACACGGAGAAAAATGGATGGTCAAAGTTAGAAGGGTCAAAATTTATAGAGCCAGTCCGTTCTTCTAGATGTTCCGAAGAGCTTTTCAGAGGTCAGTCTCGGATGGTCAACACGATCATCTTGTTTTCACTCATTTTGACCATCCACGGAAGAGCAAATGACCCATCGCGGAGGACAAACCTGATTAGTTACCTTTGGCGTGTTTATTTAAAATCATTGAATGTGTAAGTAAAATGTTCACAACAAATAATAAATGTAAAGTGCATAAGACTATTAGGAATAATTGTAAATTTAATTTAGGATAAAAAAGATATTCCTTTCTTTAAAATTGAAATCGATAACAAATGTATAAAATGTAGGATAATCAAATCGACCCCCTAAGATGGCTAGGTCGACTATTCGAGCAGATCAAGACGACTATCTGATATGACTAAATCGACCCTCTATGATGAGCGATTCGACCCTTTATAATTATCATTTCCGCCCTGTGTGATGATCGGTTCGACTCTATATGACGCTTGAGTCGACCGTACGAGATGACCAAGTCGACACTCTGAGATGACCGATTTGAACCTCTTGTTTCAACCTTCCAGAGCAGGCATGCCCAACTCGGGGAAATTTCCTCCGGGAACACATGTTCCGAGTTCCCTACTCTTTCTCCTAGAGAGCAGGAGTGGTGGTAAACGCTTGCGAGAATCTCTCCTCTGTGACGTACGCGGCTACCACGCGCATGCGTCTACCACCACTCCCGCTCTTTAGTAGAAAGAGTAGGGAACTCTGAACATGTGTTCCCGGAGGAAATTTCCCCGAGTTGGGCATGTCTGTTCTAGAGATAGTCGCTTAAGCCATCTTCAAGGGCTGTCCTATAGTTGACTCTGCAATATAGTCGGTCTGCTCATCTAGATGGCCAAACTGACCTTCCATTTTTCTCCGTGTAGGCAGATTTTAGGGCTGGCAGAGTATGAATTACATCTTTGTTTTGAGTTCTATAATTCAGATAAACATCTCCAACATTGGGCGCAAATTCTGAGTTTGCTTTGTGGATTTTAAGAGAGTTTTCCCTTTTGTAAACCATGATTGACTGTGGAGTAAATTATTGAGTTCGGGCCTGAGAGGTATTTCAATTGTTCATTTGATTGAGGTTCTTTGACTGGCCTATGCTGATGACATATTGTTGTTTGCTGATTCTTGTATTGATCTTCAGAGGAAAATTGCTTAAAAATCTTGAATGAAGAAAGAAGAAAATATTGTTCAATATTGTATTTTGTACTTGAATACGCTTTTGCATCCGCTCTCGTTGTGTGGGATGGAGGGCTTATGGTATAGACTATACTTGTTAAGACTCCAGAATCCGGAGATAACACGTAAAAATCTATTGTGTTAGTTTATTTATTTTCCTAAAAAGGATATCCTCATTATGAATGGATAGAACATGACTTCTATAGTTGAAAGAGCTCCTCCCGAAAGAACGGAATAGCATTTGAAGTATTTCAGCGTGAGAACTCCACCAAGTACCACATAAGAACTTCAAACTATTGACGACCTGATTGCCTCTATTAATTAATTTCAAAAAGTATAATTCCCAAGATAAGGTACAACGAAAAATAATCCCGAAAAGTGTAGCTGACTTGGATGGATTTATAATTTGGTTTTCAATGGAGATATGCATGTTATTTGGTAAGTTTTTGATTGGAATCGGAAAAATTAATAGTTTCGACTTATCTGGAGAGATATTCTTTTTCCTTCCCTTCACAAAATAATTTATATTGTTTAAACTTTGTTGCAGAACAGAAATACATTCCTCCAATTCATATGATGTAAAATAAAGGGCTATATCATCAGCAAATTCTAAAATTTTACAGCCCGGGTAGATTGAATGTAATTTTTGCAAATGAATGCAGGTCATAAACTAAAATGCTTGGAATGACATTGTCATTTTGTGATCCTCCTTGTGAAGAGCACCATCTACGTCCTTTGCAAAATTATAATACGCATTGGTAATATCATAAGGAGATTTGAGTTAAGGAAGATTGTCTTCCTCATGGAATGACGTCAAAAAAGATTCGAAATTTTTCCAATCAACTCTTTTTAAATTATATTTATGTGAAAAGAACTGTTGATATTTAAATAGAATGTCGATATCAATTTTCAATGGGATGTGATCGTTACCCATTTTATCTTCAAGTACTGTCCATGAAGCAATTAATTTTGAGTTACAAGAAACTATCGTTAAACCTATAGTTGATCTAGCCTGTCCTGGACGAGGAAATACAGTCGATTCTCTATTATTAGTAACAAATAAATCCGTATCAGATAACGCATTAAAAATTTAGGTCCCTTGTGGACAAGTAGATTCACAGCCCCAAGATGTATGATATGCATTGTAGTCCCCTCCAATAAAAATACAAATAAATTTTGAAGTCTAATCAAAGAAAGTCCGCTAATTAATTGACTTAACAGAAGCGCGAGGATTTCTATAAACATTTACAATAAGTAATGGTCCCGAATCTGTTCGAATGGCCACTGATAATGTATCGAGGGTGTCTCT
>CAKNXH010050485.1:0-34358 GCA_932178445.1 Andricus quercusramuli
ATAGACTTGGGTAGTTAGTGAGATCTGAAAAATTAGTTTTAATATTGCAGATAGAAGCTAGCTCTATTTGAGTCTGGACATCCAAGTAGGTTCATTTCATGTAAAAACCTCATAGAAAACGATAGACTTGGGTAGTTAGTGAGATCTGAAAAGTTAGTTTCAATATTCCAAATAGAAGCCAGCTTTATTTGAATCTGGAAATCCAAGTAGGTTCTCTTTATGTAAAAACCTCATAAAAACCAACAGATGTGGGTACTTTATGAAATCTCAAAAAATTTATTTTGGAACTTCAGACAGAAACCAGCACTTTTTCAGTTTGGAAATCACAATTGGTTACACAGTTATGTAAAATTCCAACAGAAACCACTTCATTTTGCAATGGGAAATCCAGATTAGTTACAGATATGTAAATTCCTCTTAGAAACCAGCAGATATTCTATCTGGCAATTTTTTTCCTAACAGGCAGCCAGATTGAAACTGTTTGAACCTTATAGATCCTCATACAAATTCTATCGGGTTCAATGAGGTATTTCGTGGAGGGGAGCTGAAATGAGAGATCTAATATATTTTGAACGCGATTTTATAATTTTTCATGGTTTTTTCAGGTTTTAACGCTCATATTTTATGTTGAGCATTCATCCAGAACATCTCTATGCAGCGCCTTTAAATATTTGATATTATTCGATATTATTGTGTTCTAGATAGTGACGTAGATTTTTAGAACACAAACTCTAATAATGCTTAAGCATAAAATAAAAGAGCTCTGAATCACATCTCTCATCTTACATTCACGCTCGAAATTCGACAAGGGGATACAGAATTTAAGATTCTGCATATATGACATATCATAAGAAATGGTTTTTTTATTAAGGTGCCTTTCATGTACGTACACTATTCAATTAAATTTGGAATATTTCTTTTTTTTTAATTTTAATAATATTATCTTAATTATCTTCAAGTTTTAGAAGGTTCTATATTATAATCGAAGTGTCTATAGACACACGTAAAATTCATTTCTCACAATTGAGCAGTATCTTTTGATGACGCCATCAAAAACACATTCTATAAACTTAGCATGGACACGAAACACTACAGCTGCAGAATTTTCTCAATGTTTGTAAGATAGTCAACTAAAAAAAATCAATCTCATGGTTAACAATCTCAGACAAACAGTACGTCACCTCATCAAATTCTAAGAACTATTTCTAAAAATGATACAATGTAAATTTATAATATCAAAGAAAGAGGCGCTCTATCACCGCGCCGGACGCCATTCTTGGAAAAATGCCGCACGAAATTTAAAAACAAGTGACAAAATAAATACCTGTGTTACACATCGTGTTATAAAATTCCATGGATGCCTAAGCAGATAAAAAGTAAGCTTACTCAGATAATCAAAGCCAAGTTTTATCTAATATAACATTCAATTGTTATTCAAAAAAATCCAAGAGAAGCTCCCATACTTGTGGTGTAGTTATAAAATGTTTAAACCATTTGTTTGTCGGCAACATTAAAGACAACACCGCCAAGGGATTTGTTATTAAAAATATCAAAGAGATGACGTCGATTAGTGACACATTATACTTCTGGAATGTATTTATTGAGGACCGAGAAACGCTACACTTACGTTCGTTGTCCAATTCTATGAAAAATATATAAGGTTAACAATTCGTTTGTCGGCAAATAAGAAAGGGTGAACCGCTAAGGAATTTGTTATTGAAAAATCACATTCGCTTCTTAGAAAAATTATTCTTAAATTTTAAAAACAACATTCCATTGCAATTATCACATCCTCTGAAATGTAACAGCAAATATTACGTTGTCATTAATTTATCAATTTAAATACCCCCGCCCCTACGCCCCATGTCAATCTCGAACCTTCTAAATTTAACTTGAACCACGGTTTTTTTAGCTGAATTCATATTTTAAAAGCAAGGAATACATTTTTAAATTCAGATTGAAAAGAAGTTCATTTTATCATGAATAATTGTCGCAAAAAAGCTAGAAAAAGACTCATATTCAATAATAAAAGTGAAAAACAATGTAGTTTTTCGGCTCATTAAGGGGTCGTGCAGAAATGACGTAACTCAATTTTCCGAAAATTTTGACCCCTCCCCCATGTAACGCTTTTTCCGACATTTGCCTGCAGTTTTTCACCTGTATATAACACTTAGTTTGAGCCCCCCCCCCCCCTAAAAAGTGTTACTTAATTTATGCACGACCCCTTAGAGACAAAAATAACATAATGAAAAAAAGGAAAAAGGGGAGAAAAAAAGGGAAAAAAGTCAACCAAAAACCGACCTCTCACTTTTTCCTTTTTCCGTTCTTTGCATACTACGAGGGAAGCAACATGTATCGAGGTAAATTTAAACCTCCTCATCAGGGATTATTTATAGGGATAACTAAAGGTATAAATAATTAATATGCCTGTGAAGAAAAAGTTTTTTCATTTAGTGTGAAGTATAAATTAATTAAGTTTAATGTCAAAAAAAAAAAATTTGTCATTGAGAAATTGATTGTTTAATGGAATGGAAATCTTTGTATTATCTGGTCAAATAAAATTACTTTAACCAATTAATTACTCTATCCCAAACTTTGTTATATCTTCAGAGGTCCCTCTTTGAATTGATAGCTTTGTTACCTTCTCTCTTTATAAATAACATTTCCATGAATTTTTGTTATTGAAATCAAAACTAACATTTTTATTGATGACATACATTTTTTTAGGAAAAACCCATGAATGTTGCATTTTATCAAAAAGTCTTGTTGTAAAATTATTGACCTCAATTTTTTACTAATTAAGTGTAAGTGGGTGTGGTGAGCCCACACTAGTAGTCCTAGTAGTAAATAATCCACCTAGAAACACTACCCGAATCGGGTAGTGTCACGCCTACCCCGAAAGGGAAATGGCTTCCTCCATTCATTATGTATAGTGCATTTCTATAGTTATGAATAAACATTTCTATTTTGATTGTTAATGTTAAACTGAGTGTTTTTATTCAGACTATTTACCACGCTAAAAACAAGGGTTAACATTGAATAAAGGATTATTGTGAACAATTTTAACATTTGCAAAAAGGTTAGTTTTCATTAAGGAATCATAATAAAACATAAACAATAGCTATTTGTGATATAAGTGCGCAAAATAGGCGATTGCCAACGAGTGTAAATTTGTCAACATGAGACGGAGGCGCGAAGCACGAGTCGGAGGTTAGCGCACGAGCAAAGCGAGTGCGAAAACGAGGACGAGTGCGCAGAGCTGAAGGCGAATGCTGAAATCACAAGAGTCAGCAATTGCCTGTGCGCACGTGTATCACACGCTATTTTTTGCAACAACCTTCCGAGAAAGTTGTTACGAGGTGGTAACGAAAAATAGTAATTTTATATTGCGTAGAGTGGACTAAGAAATTATGTTGGAAAAAAAATGTTGTGAACAAAAATTTTGAAAAAAAAATTGGGTGAAAAAAAAATATTGAAAAAAAAATTTGGGAAAAAAATGTGTGAAAAACAAATTTTGAAAAAAATGTATGAAAACAAAATTTGTTGAAAAAAAATGTTGGCATTTATGATCTTTTGCCCCCGCGGGGGGGGGGGGGGGGGGCACAAACCAGAAAAAAAAAACTTAAATCATTAAAACACTGAGCGCTGCTGTTGTTACGTTGCCCCCGAATTGTCGCGATGCGGAAAGTTGCTTATCTGCAAAGTGCGCATGCGCGTACATTTCGCTGATGTGGAAAGCATATAAGAATCGAACTGCGCATGCGCCAATATTATTCCCGCATTGTTATCCGGAATGTGTCACTTCGCGTATAATTTAGCTACACGGAACGGAGCACTTTCGAGGTGGGTGTTGCAAAAAACAATTTTTAATAAATTTTTAATAAACAATATACTATCATATTCAAAGAAGGAGATCTCAGATATTGTAAATAAGTATTTAGATCAAGTTAAAACACAAGAAATAACTTATGAAGAGAGAATAGAATTTTCAATAGTACAACAACAATTAATTTAGAAACAATTAAACAATTTTTCAATTATTCAAAATTCAAAACGTAATCTGAATAATATTTCTCACTGAAAATAAATGATAAATTAATTAAAAACATAGAAGAATCGATAAAAAGGAATGGTATGTAAGAAAATTTTTTATTAAATAATGTATTAGTTAAGTATTAAGGTACTCAATGGTACATAATGAGATTATGCTCATATTTATTATATATGGCATCTTCCTTAGATAACCTTTGGTTATAGATAACGAGGGTATACAAACTTATTTTTGATAAGTATCTGGGTGATATATAAACTAGAAAATGATTTACATCCTACACGGAAAAAATAAGTTGTCGAAACTTCACTTGACTGGCCACTTTTTGTTTAGAATCTCGTATAATTTTGATTAAATAACCGCAGACTTCATTGAAAAAGTGAAAAAAGTCATCTAATTATTGGAAGACAATCTAGGAACATCAGTTTTCGAATTTGTACTTAGCAGATTTTGACAAAGTTCTAGACAAGCATTCAATTTTTCATAAAAAGTCCTCTAGATTCCAAAAGATTTGGAATACAATAACTCTAGCACAGAAACGAATAACTGATTTATAAGTTGTCGAAGAATTCGTTGACTGTCTTCTAGATATCGATATATTCTCAATGTACAGTCACATTGGATGATTGTATTAACACGTAGTGATGCTCAGGTGAAGTGGTATATGTATCAGTCTGAATGGAGTCGCGGTTACCGGCAGTGAACAAATGAGCGAGGATTTAAATTTAGCTCTTCACTGAGATTTGTGCAAAATATTCAATGTGTCAAGTTAGCCGTGGGGTCTAGTTGTTAGGGATAAGTTGCGTTCGATAGGCGTTAGGTAGTTCGAATCCCGCCGACAAATTTGTTTCGATTTTTCATAGGTTCGTGTGTATCTGTAAAAATAAATATAACTTAAGCGTGAGTCTATGTGAATAAAAATATATTTAATATAACCGCGAAATATATATTTTTTTAACTTGGCTATACTGTTTTCTAAAAACTCGTCAGGAGTCATCGAAAGTTTCATTGACTGGCTTCGAAGCATTAGTGTATCAGTGTTTCAAGAACTCTATTCCTCTGGTCCTCACATTTTCACTGAAATTATGTTGTACTTTCGACAACTCTTTCTACTTTTTAAACAAGTATCAATCAAGGTTTGTACGACGATTCTTCCAATTTATGACATACGCTTAGCCCTATCCTACAGTAGTTGACTCAGTCATTCAAAATTTCAACAACTAATTTTTTCCGTGTATTAGCAACCTTATCTTTAGATAAGTGCCAGGAAGACACTTGCAAGTAATAATTATAAAATATTCATGTATAATTATAAAGTGTTTTCTAGACAATATTATAACTATAAAAACCTGAAAAAATGCTATTTTTTTTAATTTTCGATTTAAAAAAATTATAAAAAACCTGAAAAATTATTATCAATATCTTGAAAATTGAGGATGGTGCCAGAACCTTATTTTTGATTATTATGCGGACCATTCTAAGACTTTACGAAATATGTACATCCTATTAGCAACTTGTTGTTTGATTAAGTATACAGGATGACAAAAACATTTTACAACACATATCATGTGTAAATATTGTATTATGTAAAAACAAACTGAATTTTTATTTTTAATATTTCCGAAAATAGATCATAATGCCCAGATCTAAAATTTGGGGGTGATTCTGATACCAATCTATTTAGATTATTAAATTTGATAATTAGGAAAAGAAAACAATCCAAAATATTCAAAAGCATTTATAAAATAACTAAAATTCAATATATTCTTTTTTAGAAAAATTCTTTTAATAAAAAAAAAAGATTTCTTACAATAAAATTGAGGTAAAAATATTTAAACTCAATTTGAAGAAATCTTAAATTATTCATAAGCAACCCTGCAGATTGGAAAGAATCATGAGTTTCGTGTCTCTATTTAAAAATTTTTCAATTCAGATTGAAAAGAAGTTCATTTTATCATGAACAATTTTCGCAAAAAAGCTAGAAAAAGATTCATAATCAAAAATGAAATTAAAAAACAATCTAACTTTTCGGCTCATTAGAGACAAAAATAACATGATGAATAAAGAGGGGAAAAAGGGAGTTCACGAGATTAAAGGAGGGCATACATGCTTCAGCTGCATGGACTTTGTCGTTCGAAAGCACAGAACTATTTTCCAGGCCAAAGTTTTATATTTACTTATTTTATTTCTTTACAAAATCAACAATTGTTGTATTTTAACAAATATAATCAAACATATATCATTTTGCCGAATATCTACATAAATGCAGATAATAAAGGAAAAACCAAAATATGTAGAAGAAACCACAAATTCCAAATTTTTGCAAAAAATTTTTCATAACAATTACTTGTTGATGTTTTATAGAAACTGTGACTAACAGTCACTCTCAAAATAATTTGAAGCATTTTCATCCAAGAACAAATTTTTTCAAACAAAATTACAATATTTGGCTATTTGTTAATGTAATTTGTTTATAATAATTAAAACATACAATAATCAAATTATTTGCATTCCTGAAGTACTCTTGTGTTGATTTAAGATGATTTTCATTATATGCAAACCGTTGTTAAAGAGTAAATAATGATTTTGTGAAAAATCTCGGTCAATAACATATAATAAATAAACAAATGGAAATGCTAAAATGTCTGACCAAGACGCTCTTTGAAATTTAGCACACTTCACTTTCAAAAAATTGCAAATCGGGGTAAAATTGAAGGCTATAGAATTTTTTTAACGAAAAAAATGCTTTTCCTCCCACTGTGCGGTGCATCTGGGTATCGGTATACTATCATGTGCACTTGAAAATTTCTATTATTATTGCAAATATTAAGCGATTTTCATGAATCTTTTTTTCACTTTCTTCAAATTATATGAATGAACTAATTCTGCTAATTAAAATTGAATCAGGGAAGTAACTAGTGACTGGTTTTCTGAATCTTGTTACAAGCATGTGACTGATCAGACTGGTAGCTGTGTTAGCTGGAAGAGTTTGACGTGATGATGCAACAGGGAATCATACGTCCATCGAAGAGTCCCTGCGGTCTTCACCCTTACACCTGGCAGCGAAGAAAGACAACGGAGTGCGGCCCTGTGGCGATTATGTTGCGCTCAACGCACGCACGATACCGGACAGATACCCTGTCCCTCACATCCAGGACTTCGCCAGGACTCTCCACGGACTTATGGTATTCTCTGCAATAGATCTGGTAAGAGCATATAATCAAATTGCTGTTGCGCCGGAGGATGTGGAAAAAACTGCGATAACCACACCTTTTGGTTTATTTAAATTTTTATGTATGCCTTTCGGACTGCGTAACGCCGCGCAACTTTTCAGCGATTTATAGATCATATACTAACTGGTTTAGATTTTTGTTATGCATATATTGACGATATTCTGGTCGCATCGAAGGATCATATAGAGCATGAAGAACATTTACGATGATTATTTAAACGGTTAAGCGTAATTATCACCTAAGTCAAAAATTAATATAATTGTAAATTCTATTTTGATTTACACTTTTTTTGTTAAAAAGTTAAAAAGTCATCACTACAGGTAAATAAACAAATAGTGTTTTTAAACTAACTTTTAAAAAAAAATGTAAATCAAAATAGAATGAACAATTATATCAATTTTTGACTTAGGTGATAATTACCTTTGAAGAAGACCTGCAATTAGATCGAAACATACGTCAGTTAAGCATGACAAATAAATGATGATTCTTTAACATCTGAATCCATTGCATTTCATATGACCGTATGACCAAATTAATTTTATTCATCAAGAATAACTATGTTATAAAATATTTTTCCTGTGAAAATATAAACTTTTAGAAAGTCGGCAAATACTTCGAAGGGCAATAAAGAAATTTAGAGGATTTGACCATCTGGCGACCAGATCCAGCGTTGGAACTAGGTAAAATTCTTGCCTACCCTTTTTCGCCAAATACCGTTAGTTTGGCCATCGGAAAAGTGGCTGGACCCGGAAGTGCGTTTTCCAGGCCAGTAGTTAAGCGGATTTATCAGCGTTATAGAACGGTATTCCAGGTTCCGACCGCACTGTTAAATATTTTTGTCTGATATTTTGCATACCTCATCTAAATATCCTTCTGTTTTGCTGTGGGGTTTCAGTTTTTTGAAAAAATGTTTATACTTGACGTTATAAACAAAAAGAAAAGAACAATAGAAAAAATGCACTGACGCTCAGTACTAGCTGAGTGTGTATTTTCGAGGCCTGGGCAATCGACCCCCGTCAAATTTACAAGGCAGACTCCCCGAAGCACGAACGGAGAGTCCGGAGCGCGTCGAATTACCTGAAACGAATCACCCGTTCATTGTTATCAGTTGCAGGTCAGTTCAAAAAACTGAAATTATGAAAGCATCGCGTGATTCAATTTTAATTAGCAAGAAAAGTTTATTCATATAATTTCAAGAAAGTGAAAGAAAGAATCGTGGAAATCGGTTAATATTTGCAGTAATAATAAAAATGTTGAAGTGCACACGATAGTAGCCAAGATATACCTTCAATTTTGCCCCAATCCACAACTATTATTATTTTTTAATTGTAGAGCGCTAAATTTCCAAGAGCACCTTAGTCAGAGATTGTTGCAATTTCATTTGTTTATTTATTATATGTTTACTCGATGTATGAGAAAATAGAGATTTTTCACAAAATAATCATTTACTCTTCAACAGCGGTTTACATATAATGAGAATCATCCTAAATCTATGGAAGAGTACTCCCAGAATGCAAATAATTTGATTATTGCCTGTTTTAATTGTTATAAGCAAATTACATTAACAAACAGCCAATGTATCATTTCCCAGAATATCTGAATTATCTTAAATGATTCAGAGGAGTCCAAATTTGATAAAATCGCTCATTTAGAAATGTAAATAAGAAGTGAACCTCAACAAGAATTATTTTTTAAATAGTATTGTATTTCTTAAAGTGAATTATTTTATCTCTCCCCAATGTTTAAAAAAGATTGATATGAACGAACAAGCTAATTAACTCAAGAGACAAAAACAAAGAATGGAATCTTTGGAGTTAGGTGTGAGGACTAGGTCTTGGCATGACATGTAACAGTTTTGTTTTGAATTACAAGTAGAAGTTTATTGCAAAGTGTGAAAGAAAAATTTGGAATTGCACATATTTTGATATCGTCTCCCATATCCCACCTTCTCTATAGGGAATGCGTATCATCGATGATAGTATATGTATTTTGCAGGCCGAAAAGCCACAGTTTTGTATTTACTTATTTCATTTGTTTAGGATTTGTATTTTAACATATATAATTGAACCTATGTTCTTTCCAATAATATCTGCAGTCACTCAAATGATAAAGGAAAATACGAAATTGGAAAAGTACAAATTCCATAATTTAAAAAAAGGGGTATCATATTCTATAGAAATTGTTACTCTCACTATAATGCAAGCTATTTCCAGAGAAGAACAAAATTTTTTAAATAAAAATTACAATATTGTTGAATACCTGCGAATCGCAATATTTTAAATTAAATAGCAACAACTGTTTATTGTGAATTTCACATAGAAACAGTTACTGTAAATCTCACAAACATTCGAAGCAGTTTCAGTGAAAAAAAAATCATTTTCCAGAACAAAGTTTTATATTCACTTATTTCATTTGTTTACAAAATGAACAACTGTTGTATTTGAACACACACAATCAAACATATATATCACTTCTCCGAATATCTACATAATTTCAGATAATAAAGGAAGAACCGAAATAGAAAAAACTACAAATTCCACATTTTTGCACAAAATTATTTACAACAATTACAATTATTGATGTTTCATAAAAATTGTGACTAACAGTCACTCTCATTATAATTGATAGCATATTCATCAGAAAACGATTATTTTCAACAAAAATTACACTATGTGGTGTTTGTTGATGCCATTTGTTTATAACAATTAAAACAGACAATAATCAAATTCTTTGAATTCTGGGAGTACTCCTACGTCGATTTAAGATGATTTTCATTATATGCAAACCGCAATTGAAGAGTAAATAATGATTTGGTGAGAAATCTCGATTTTCTCATACTTCGAGTAAACATAAAATAAATAAACAAACGAAAATGCAACAATCTCTGACTGTGGTGCTCTTGGAAAGTTAGCGCTCTCTAATTAAAAAAATAATAATAATTGTGGATTGGGGCAAAATTGAAGGCTGTAGACCTTTTGAACGAAAAAAATGCGTCTCCTCCCATAATGTGGTGTATCTTGGCATTCTATCGAGTGCACTTCAATATTTCTATTATTACTGCAAATATTAACCGATTTTCATGCATCTTTATTTCACTTTCTTGAAATTATATGAATGAACTATTTCTGCTAATTAGAATTGAATCAGGTGATGCTTTCATAATTTCAGTTTTTTGAACTGGCCTGCATCTCATAACAATGAATGGGTGATTCGTTTCAGGTAATTCGACGAGCTTCGGAGTCTCCGCTCGCCATCCGGGGAGTCTAACTCCTAAATTTGATGGGGGTCGATTGCCCAGGCCTCGAAATGAGCGTCACTGCATTTTTTTATATTGTTCTTTTCTTTTTGTTTATAACGTCAAATATAAACATTTTTCCAAAGAACCGAAACTTGACAGCAAAACAGACCAATAATTAGATGAGGTATGCAAAATATCAGACAAAAATATTCAACCATTCGGCCAGAAACTGGAATACCGTTTTATAACGCTGATAAATCCCCTTAACTTCATCTCCGGTTCGATCTCGATTTGTCGTCTCTCTGTAATCTTCCACAATTTTAATTTCTGTCAATAAAAATTGTTATTGTTACTGACTTCACACCTAAATTCACTCAGACTTATTTAACATGCATTTCCTTCATTTCCCACACGTAAACACCCACACTGCATTATAAAAAAAAATATTTGAAAAAGTATTCAACGGGATTTTAGCTTCATTGCCATTTCAAGAAATGCTTGGAATTAAAGAAAAAAAGTGGACTATTTTCGTAATATTTCAGATTTCAATTTTTAATTTTTCAATATACATTGAAAAAAAGCTTTCCTAATTTGAGTCTGTTGATTGTGACTTTAAATCTTTTACCATTTTTAATTCCTAATATTTATTTATATAGATTGATTTTTTGTAAATTATGAAATTCAACGAAATTGATTGAAATTTAATTGATGAAATTGAAGGACTGGTTAAAAATATCAGGAAAGTTTATTTAAACAACCAAACAAAAAATGAGGTTAGCTAATTTCTGGTTAAATGGTTTCTTTATTCTTGTTATAAAAAATGATGCAAAAATTAGATAAAGTAACCTTTTATAAAAACATCTATGATTTTTATCCCTGAGGAGGAGATCTAAATTGGTCTTCAAACATGTTGGTTCCCTAGCTAGTAGTATAAAAAAGACGGAGAAAGAATAAGCAAAAAGTGAGAGATCAGTCTTAGTTCACTTCTTGCTTTTCTCCCTCTTTTTTCCTTTGTTAGATACTTGTCTCTAATGAGCCGAAAAGGAGATAGTTTGGATATTTAATTTTGAGTTGTGATTTTTTTTCAGTTTTAATTTCGTTGCTCGGGTGGCTAACTTCACACTCGTTTTAAATCGTCGCTTTTTCAATGTGTGGGACACGATACTTTTTCTATAATTTGTTTAAAAAGTGCTAGTTTTTGTTTACCTGTTTCTTGTGTAAAAAGAAGGCGATTTTTTGTCGATTGATGCAACAATAACACCGTATTTTCGGAGAATCTGACGGTGTTTTAGGTTAGGGACGGAGTCGGAAAATAGAATGAAGTTGGCTGCGCACGATGCACGAGCACACCCGAGGCAGCACGAACACACCCGGAGTAACACGAAGCAGTTTGCACTTTATTTACTTTTTTCACTGTGCCTCACTTTTGTCACTGCTTCTATTTACTTTTTCCACTCCATCCGTCCACTTTTTTCACTGTAGCCCGGAAATGTCGAAACTGCGCATGCGCCACGTAATCGAACTACAATCGGTCACTTTTTACGCCAAAAACAGGTGGAAAAACTGGCACTTTTTCGCAAATTATAGAAAAAATTATTTATAAGAAAGTAAATTTCATTTCTATCTTAAATAAGAAAAAGCTTTTTATAGAAATTTAAGAGTTTTAAATTAGATTAAAATCAAATCGAAAATCCCATTTAACGTCCAATAATCAAGTTAATGTATGGAATTCCTGAAAATAAAACCAGAATTCAACGATCAAATTTGGGCAACCACCACAAAATGCTCCTATATTATAATTCCTAGGAACAAAAAAAATTGTTTCTTCGGATAAAAATAAAAAAGAGGAAAGAAAACTGAGAAGGCAACCAACCTAATCCCCTTCCTTTTTTTTATTTCTTTTGTCTCTTCTTTCCTTCCTTCTCATTTTTCTTTCCTCTTTTTTATTTTTGTCCAAAGAAACAATTGTTGTTTTTGTTTTTAGGAATTAAAATAGGAGCATTTTGTGGTGGCTGTCCAAATTTGATCGTTGAATTCTTGTTTCATTTTCAGGAATTCCATACATTAACTTGATTATTGGACGTTAAGTGGGATTTTGAATTTGATTTTAATCTAATTTAAAATTCTTAAATTTAATTTAGCTGACTTGGATTGGAGGTCATTTCTAACGTCTTTTTTTTTAATTATGTTTTTTAATCAAATCAAAGTTGCATATGGTCCTGAAGCCTTCAGAAAGGTTAAATTCTGGTGTGATATCAACCAAAAATTAAGAGGCAGTATCCTTCAGAAAAGGTTTTTGATTGAGTATCGAATAAATGATGTTTTTGCTTAAAAAATATTTTTTCCGGATAACAAATTTAGATGCTGAATTAGATGCTGAATTTACTGATCAAGGATATTTTAAATCATGTTAATTATTTAAAAGTAAAAATTTCCAGGATTAAAAGTGAATTAGAAGTATGTTGACAACAAGACAAAATCATTGATCTTATAAAACATCCAAATTTCCTTAACCGAAGATTTTTAAACAATGATAAAAAGAATGAGCACAAACTTCCTATTTTGATTGATCAACAAACTAATATTCAAGAGCAAAATTTAAATTTACACAAGATTTTTGAAGAAGATAAGGATCCTTGGTTTGTAAATTTAGCAAATATTCAAATTCCTCATTGAGTTGCAGATATTCTCAGATTAGGTAAAGGTTTTAGTAACCATGTGATACAAAGTAAATCGAAACAAATGATGGAAATAGTAAAAGATGTTGAATCAAGTATACACAAAGTTCCAATATTGGAATTAACAAGATTTCCGAAACAAGGTTTTACAATTGTCAAAGAGCTTTGTTGATAAGAATTGTTTGCCCATTAGTAGTATTGTTCGTAAGATTTCTGAAGGTTTCAAGATAACAGAAGATTTCCTTAAGAACAACCCTGGCATAATTTGCATGAATGCTGATAAAGGTAATGTTACAGTTTGTATGACTAAATTAGATTATATCAGGGATATGGAGGATTTACTTTCCAATCGTGATAACTTTGAATTATTGATTGAAAATCAGTTAAAACAATTAAGAAGAGACACCTTCAAGATTCTAGATAATTGGAGAAAGAAAGGACTTTTGGCAAAGGATATAAGATGGACTGATATAAATACCGAGGACACAGTTCTTGCAAGATGTTATGGTTCGAGAAAGATTCATAAAGAAGGCTATACTTTGAGAATTGTTGTTTCAACTATTAACACTCCCACAAAATGTTTAAAACAAAATTTTAATTTGATACTTAAAGACTCAAATACAACTTCTAAATACAATATCAACAATAGCTGGGAATTCAAAAAAAAATATTATTCAAAAAACTGTTCCTGATGACCATGTAATGATTTCTTCGGACGTTGTTGCAATGGTTCCGAGTATATCCCTTGAATTAGTTAAACAGGCATTTTTAAATAGATGGGACAATATAAAAACACGTACTCGATTGAATCAAAAAGATTTTATTAAAGGGATAGTTTTCATTATGAACTCATCTTATTTTAAATTGAATGGATCTTTTTATAGGCAAAAGTTAGGTGCTCCCATAGGTTCAGTCATTTCTCCGATTTTAGCAGAAATAGTTATGGAAGATTTGGAGGCCTTTGCTTTCAAGAAGCTGGATTTTGTTTTGCCCTTTTACTTTCAGTATGTTGATGACACCTTATTATGTGTTCCTCTAGAAAAGTTACAGGCAGTTTTTGATGCTTTTAACAGTTTTCATCTAAAACTTCAATTTACCCATGAAATAGAGAAAAATAATCAAATCAGTTTTTTGGATGCAGAAGTAATTAAAGGTCAGGATGGTAATTTTATTACCAATTAGGATAGAAAAAGTACATATTCAGGTTGAATTTTTAATTTCTTTTCGGCACATCCTTTTCAAAACAAAATTGCAGTAATCAAAAACTTAGTTGACAGAGCCCTAGGTTTGTCCCACATTTCATTTCACAAAGAGAATTTGAATATTGTTAGGAATATCCTTTTTCTTAATAATTACCCACAAAAGTTGATTGAGCAACATATCACAATTAAAATTCAACAAATCAAAAACAAACAAAGTAACATTTTATCCACAGATAATGAGAAAGAATTGAGAGAATATAGTTCTTTTAATACTTTTGTTCTTCCATTTTTTGGTCAAATTTCGAAAACTATTTAATTTATGTTGAAAAAATTTAATATTTATACTATTTTCCGTGTTCCATTTAAAATGGATTCAATAATAACTATTGGTAAAGATCATTCAGATAAATTTGAAAAAGGTGGTGGGGTTTACAAGATCACTTGCAAGATCTGTAAGATAAATAATGTAAAAACAGATTTAGATGAATTAAACAAAAGTTATTCAAGTATGATTAATTACATTTACTTTTCATGAGTCTTGAAAAATGTCAAAATTCAAATAAGGTAGTTTTTATTACTTAATTTTGTAGATTTATAATTTTAAATTGCATTCGTAAATTTCGATTATTCAATTTATCATGCGATTTGTAGATTGTAATGCACTTTATCAATTCATTCCAAACATAAAAAACGTTGTCAATAACATAAATTAAAAATTTAAATGATTTTGTTTACCTGGACGACTTTTTTTGTAGGTGAGGTCTTTGTTTCTGGCTGAAATTTAATTTGAGGTGGCTCAAACGGTGTCCATGGTACGATGGACCAATGTCCTGCAGCAGTCCACTGCATAACAATAACAATACATTTTCATCCTGATTTGGAGCCCCAAAATTCAGTCTCAAAAGAAACGAACACAGTTCATAGAAAATGACAAGCAAGGACCTGAAAGAGTGGCCAAAAGTATAAATCCAATTTTTACCATTAGACTTAACAATTTTATTGGAGTTCATTCAAACATAATATGACAAAAAAAAAGTAAATCTAAAAGTTAATAAATAAATATAGTCGCTGAAAATATAGAAGTTTTATATTTAAAATTAATTTGAATAAAAAAATTAAATTGGATTGGATTGGATTGGGAGACAAATTAAATGTGGTTTCTGAAGTTATTATTATAGGGATTTACAAATTTTTGATAATGAAAACTACTTCCTCATTTATAATTAATTATCGACATAAAAATGTTTCAAATTTATTTTTGCTCTCTTTTTGTCGGTCTAATGTAACTATAGATAATTATAGATTTTATTAGAACTATAGAACCACCAGTATGCAGGGGAGAGCGTGCACGTGATCATTCTGCGCAGAACCCAGGCAAAAGGCTCTACGCAAGATCCTCACGCTACCCAGTGGGCGAAAAAAATAAGGATGTCCTAGAGACGTCTTCGGGACATCCCTAAGACGTATTTTGGAACAAGTCTTTTGGTCATCTTAGGGATATTCTTAAGACGTATAGTGTCAGTACGAAAGATGTCATGAGAACGTCCTATGTCTTTAAAACGTCCTTGGGACATATTTAGGACATTGGACGTCTTAGAGACGTTGATTGGACTGACATTGGACATCCTAGCAACGTCCCAAGGACGTTTTTGGGATGTTCAGGTTCTTGTGCCCACTTATTTTTCTTAGCTGCAATGCTGCATCTTATTGATCAAAAGAATCGTATGAACTATAAAAATGCCATATTATTGCAAACTGGAATTAAATCTCAGGTGGATGAAAAATTAGATCATTCTTGTCAGTGTAGTTTTAATGTCAAATTTACCATCGACATTTTTAGGCTATCAATGTAAAGGAAAAAGAGAGGCAGAGAGACTAAGAACTAGTTGACCTTGCATCTCTGTGCCAACCTGCCAACACACATGTAGAATTCGACCCAAAGCAACAGAATAATTATTATGCTATAGTTAATTGAACATACTTATGCACACATACGTAAATGTATTACTAGCACTAAAGTTAGACTCTATCCAATTCTAATTGTATACATTCTTTTTTAAATATTCTCTCATTATTTAAAAATATTTAAACACAGTAATAATAAAAAATCTCATTTATATACAAATTCAGGAATTCTATTATATATAAGTCTTATATTTTGTGTGGTGAGCAAAAAACCGGATCATAATGTAAATAAAGTATCGAATTTCTCAGGCTCTCAGTCAATTTGATTTAAATTATTGTATATTTTATAAATGTTCCAAATCATTATAAGTAATGTTCGATTCAACATTTTAGCACCACTATTTAAAAAGTAACCAATAAAATAAATTAACAGCAGTCCCTAAACTGTAAATAAATTAGTTTTGTATGTGGTACTAATATTTGATAAGTTTGGTTTTTATTATTAACTGTATTTATTTTATTTGAGGATTGATCTTGACATAAAGCGAGTACGAAATGAATAGCTACCTTCCTAACGTGATGTAAGTAAACGCGGGAAATGTGTCGCACCGAGGTCTGTATTTGAAAGGAGACAATTACCCTTGAAAAAATACGACAAATAAATCGAGTTATAGCGAGAGCCTTGCCACCCTTGCTCATCTTCCACGAGCAACGGGGCTTGCACTGCAGCGTTCAGTCCGATCGAGCTTCGAAGTGAGCGCTTGCGCCTTGACATCCACCTTATTTTTCCTATTAAGTCAATCCAAAGGCTTAGGCATGCATAGAGCGATATTTAGAGCGTCTTGCTCACAAAAAACATGAGATACATATCAATCAGTTGTCCCTATTCGGTGACAAATTCTGTTTGCCTTCTGCTTAGAATGCAATATAGCCTCCTTTTCTAAAAACTCTAATTTTATATTTCTGTTTTATTAAGATATTATTAATTATTTTTATTTATCATTATTTAACGACATCTTACAAAATACATATATATCAAGTGTTAGTTGCGATTATTAAGATAGTATGTATATCTGTTATATTATCGTAAGCAAAAGAGACGAATTTTTTACAAAAAAGTCGTCTTTTTTACTGATCAGTTGAATTTTCAACCTACGAAGATGAATCTTCAACCAAATGATTGAATTTTGAAACTATACAGATTAAACTTCAACTGAAAACAGTTGCTTTTTCAACCGAATAATGGAATTCTCATGCCAAAAAGCCGAATCTTTTAGAAGATAGTTGAATTTTGAAACCAAAAACTATGTCTTCTACAAAAACATGAATGTTCTATCCAAAAAGACGAATGTTTAATAAAACAGTTGATTTGTCAACAAAATAATTGACTGTTCAATCAAATATAGAATTTTTAACCAAAAGAGATGAATTCTGAAGCCAAAATAATTAACTTTCCACCAAACATAGTTGGATTTTCGTATTGGGTTCTATTAACTCAGTTCTCATTTAAGCGAACAAACAAGAAAATAGGAATTCTTTAAAAAAGTGGGAAAGAGGGGAATAAAAGAAAGAGTATTATGTCTATAATTTAATAAACTGTAGTGAAAATTCTGCGCAGGGAAGCAAATGATGTTATTTCAGAATATAAATTGTGACGTTACGAAAAAAATGGGCCGATTTTCTTATCGTAGTTTAGGAGATATTTGAATTTTTGCGATCCACGATCTAAAATATACATTTTGGATTTTCGTTAAGCAATCATACTTTACTCTGCGCTCTATTTGATAACATTATACTTTTACGTCCCCGAAATGACTGGAACTGGGTAAATGTTATATTCGAAGATAGAATATATATATACTATGTGAGCATTAGGGTGGCTCAAAAATGCATGGCAAAATTTTTTTTCATGCTAGAGTTTTTTCGTTTTTTCGATTTTAACTGCTGCCGGTTTTGACTAGAAGTTTCCCATGTAAAATGCATGGGGAAAAATCACTTTTTTCAGATTTTGAAATAATTTTTTAGGGTTTAAAAAAATGTTACGGGAAAGTATAGAGGCCACATCCCCACGTGTCCCTGAAGACTGCCCTCAAAACCAAAAATATCAATTCTCCATAAAAACGACCTTTTGGGCACTGTATTCTCGTCTTTTCTTTACCCCAAATTATTTATATTCGTCTAGTGGAACATTTATTAACATTGTTTCATTGATTTTCAATTATTTAAACAATTGGAACCGGTATAAAATTATACACAGGTGCAACGATTTCTGCTCATTATAAGCCCACAGGTATACTCGAAAGTGTCGATGATGCCTCTTAGGAGAAATATTTTTCGAATACGCTTCAAAACTTATTCAAATATTATATGTTCCTGTTAAGAATTAAGACTTAATTGTTAAAGCAACGGAGAAAAATTTTCAAATTTTGTGGAAAAATGATTGTTTAAACAAAATAAAGGTTGTTGAAATTCAATAATAATTTATTTTTTATAGAATTGGAAAATATTTTTCAATAGATTCATGTTTAAGAAAAGTTATTCAAACGAATGGAATTTGTTTAAAACTTTGCAAATTAATTAACAAATGTTGATACACATTCCACTAAAGAAATAACAATAATATTATTATTATTATACCATTAAGCCTTTTCCCTTCCGGGGTAGGCGTGACTTGCTCGGTTGGAAAGTAGTGGAATAGGTATATAGGTATGAGGTAGATCGGTATATGGGTATAGGGTGGATGGGTATATAGGTGTTATGTATAGATGTTTTAGATTGATCTGGAGTTCTCGTGTTATTTATATAAATGACACGTTCACTCCGCAACACTGCTCCGACCCAGGTTGCTGATCAATCTCTCTAGCGATCACCCCAAGTGAGGAGCCTCACAAAATTGTTATGTATGGTTCCCCACTTGGGCCCATTAGTATCCAAGGTCTTTGTTTCAGGCATCATTCACTCTATTGTCACTCTGTTTATAACTATTTGTCGCCACACATTTCTGTCCTGGCATACTACTCTAGCTTAATTCACGTCCATGCATTTTTTCATGCAGGCTCTTGTATTTCTATGGCTTCTTATGTCTCTTCGTATTAGTGTCTCATTCACAGATTCTAACCATTTTTTCGGCGGTCTACCTCTGGGCATTCTGCCATTTACTTTACCTTTATACACTTGCTTGGTCAGTCGTTCAACTTTCATTCTTTCAAGATGTACGAACCACCTTAGCTGATTTCTTTCCCATATGTCAACTAGTGTCTCCCCTGTACCACATTCTTTGAGGATTGTCTCGTTTCGTACTTTGTCCATCAGTGTTTTCCCGCATATTATGCGCAGAGGTTTCATGCCGATCGCGTTGATTTTACTCCTGTCCTTTTCTTGACAGGTCCATGTCTCGCTATCGTATAGTACAGTCGGTACGAAAATAGAGTTATGTATGGCCATTTTAGCTTTTTTTGATATGTTTTTATTTGTGAGGATGGGCCCTGCTCTACCGATAACCTGCTTACCCTTATTTATGCGCCTATCTAATTCCCCATCTATTTTTCCGTCGTTAGTGAATAGACTACCTAGATATACGTACTTGTCAACTTGTTCTAATTTCTCGTCATTTAGGACTATGTTGCATATTGTTTTCTCACTTTTTCCCTCAAACACCATGACTTTCGTTTTATTCACGTTGATTTTGAGGTCCATGTTCTTCATGCTTGTATTAAGTTTATTCAACATTCTTTACAAGTCTTCGACTGATTCTGCCATAAAAATCTTGTCATCTGCGAAAGCCAACCCACGTACCTTGACGGTTTCGAGATCTACACCTTTTTCGTCGAAGAGGGCAGTTCTAAGACACTTATCCATGAATATGATAAATAGCCACGAGGACATAACGCATCCTTGTTTCACGCCTTGCATAATATCAAACCATTCACTCTTTTTCCCATTTACCCTTACACTCGCTTTACTACCTGTATATATTGTTTTTATTGCTTGTAGGAGCCCTCCATTCACTCCATACTCTTTAAGGTCTTCCCAAAGTTTACTTCTATTTACCGTGTCGAATGCTTTTTCTAGATCAATAAATGCACAGAAGACTTTCTTTCCTACTCTCAAACTTTTTTCTGCGACCTGTCTTAGGCTAAATATCTGATCTGTACATGATCTTCCTGGCATAAATCCACTTTGGACTTCCCATATTTTCTCTTCTGTAATTTCCATTACCCTACGGATAAGTATTTTTGAGTATATTTTACTTACGGTACTTAGTAGGCTGATACCTCTGTAATTACTGCAGTTGCTTTTATCTCCTTTTCTTTTGTATATTAGTACGATAATCGCTTTTCTCCAATCGTCTGGGACTTCTCCCGTTTCGATACATAAATTTATTAATTCGCACAACCTGTGAGGTATGTACTCGCCACCGTATTTAAGCATTTCAGCGCTAATATTGTCTATACCCACAGCCTTACCGTTTTTCAAGTTCTTAATTATATCTCTGACCTCAGTGACACAGACTTTTTCAATTGGGTTTTCTAGTGTATTATGTTCTATGTCGCAGTTTTGTTGCCCTATATCTTCACCTCCTAATAGTTCTTTAAAAGTGTATTTTAAAGCCTCTACTATTTCGTCTATATCATATAGCATTTCGCCTTTGCTGTTTCTCATGCTAGCAAACTCTGTACTTTTACTTTCCTTCAACTGTTTATATAATAGTTTCATAATTCCTTCAAAGCAGTTTTTTATTTTGTTCTCTTTTTCTGTTCTGATTTTTGGAAGTATTGATCCATGAAAGGGGGGACAAAAGGCAGTAGCATAGGTGAAAGAAGTGTTGGGTAAGATGGACAAGAAGAGAAGGAAGGAAGAAGAGGAATGCAGAAGGAAAGATTGTAAATAGGAGAGGAAGTAGATATACGTAATCTGTAAATATTGTAAATAGTAGATAAGTCTTAGGTATTAGCCGCGGAAGCAGAGTTTGGCAATGTGAGGCAATGCGAGAAAGTAGGGACATGCGAGCGAGGCGAGGCGAAGAGAGGGAGACAAGGCCTTAGAGATAAGGTATGAATGGATGTTAGTTTTTAAGGGTTAGTTTAAAGAAAATTCTGCAAAAAATGGAAGTGTAATCAAGTCAATTTTTTAAGGCCATCAGGCTGCGAAATAAACGTTTATCTACTACCAGTAGTCATCTGGCCGTACACCTTGTCGTCTGTCAGCTGTCTAGGTATGGCACTTATCATTCAACACTATTGTAGTAATAGTTGTAAAATTATCTTTGCAGAACGCAATCATTAAAATGGCGTGTTTTCATGCCTCCATAGACAAACGCAAAAGTATGCTTTTTGAGCGGCGTCTGGCAGTGCGTTGGATGTGTTACAAAATAGGGTTCAGTTAGCACGGCGTGACGTAGAGTTCAAAAAAGAGCTTTGTTGGTGCATGCTCCGAGTATTTTCGTAACGCTAGAGTTGGCTAGAGAGAGATCGTGGTAGACAAAGATAGAAATAGAATTCATGGCGGATCAGTGAGTCGATGTTTCTAACGAGTATAGTGTGTTCCTATCGCTTCGCACATTATACTTTGCTGTCTCATTCACGCTCGTTAGAAAAAAAATGCAGCAGAGCTCATGCGTACCTTCACCGACTTAAAACGTGATTTTGCATTTTTCCGTGGAGACAATGAAATCACGCCATTTATGATTTTGTTCTGAAAAGTATCGTTCGTGACTCCTGAGGACTGACGGCTTCCCTTTTTTAAACTCGTGCCATGTTTTTGTATCTCGTCTCCAGTTCGGGCGCCTACGGCGCCCTTACCTACGACTCGTTACAAAAACATTGCGCTCGTTTCAGAAAGGCCGTCAGTCCAAAATAGTTACGAAATGTACTATTTTAAAACCACACTTTACTTTCACAACAATAAATGAAGGGTGGGCTGCAATATAATGGGATATAATATGTCGCGCTATTATCCCCTGCTCATTGCAGACAGGTGCCAAATATTTATGACACAAAAACTAGTACACAATAAGTTTCGTCTTCAGTCGAGAAATGCCAAGACCTGACCGTCGATGCGCGCGTACCAGATGACTGGAGGCTCATGTCTTGCCCGCGTGGAGCGCTATATCACTGGTACAATCTACCATTTGGCGTCACTGGTAGAATCAGTAGCGGTATTTTAGTCGAGTCACTTACTTGTACAACCAGTCAAAGCGGAAAAATCACTGGTTCACCAGTGATAATTCAAAATACTGATTCAACCAGTGACAATTTGACTGCTGCAGTTTGAGAGAGCTGATTAAAGCCGAAGGAGCTTTACCATAGGAGAATTCACAATCACCAAATTATAGTTGCCGATGCTTTGACCTTTAATTTTAAAAGGTCTGTGCCGAGGGGCTATTCACTGAGGAATCTGGGAATCAGAAACCCATGAATGCGGCAGTTCATAAATGATTCCTTTGTGAATCCCATGATTGCCCATTGATTGTTTCAAAGAATCCGGTTCGGACTTCGCTTAAATGACAGCAACGCCGTGAAACTGTCGCCGAAGCGTACGCTGTATCACCATAGTTACCATATATTAATAAGTTGATAAATTAAAAAATTATTAGAATATTCATTCACAAAAGTAATTTGTATATATGTTTATTATGAGATGAAATGAAGAAGAAAAACACAAGAAGAGATTGGCAATCGTCCAAACGAGGATGGGTTTTATAGATGTAAACGTTGACATTTACTTTTAATTTAATTCAAATTTCGAAGTCACGATTTAGGACTAAGATAAAATATTAAAATTGGTAATAATAAAATATGGTTATGTTATTTTTATAAGTGTCAATAACTGCAAGATATATCTCATAGATTATTAAATAAAATAAACATATTGAAAAGAAAATACTTAATATTGTTACATTATTATTACTTAATTGTTAAAGTTAATACTGAAATTGTTTTTACATTTGTCAGGATTATATTCTGTAAAATTTGTTTGAATGGGTTTTAATGTGAGATTTAATTCTGAACTTCAGAAAATGAAGTCCTCAATTTAGATCAATGTTGCTTCGATCCAGAAAATTTTCACTGAGTTTAAGACATACCATTATGTTAAAGTGTAAACATTTTAGACTGTTTTTCTGTGAAGAGTAGATAAATAGTCAAAATACTTTTTTTAGTGATGATTTATCAAATTAAATATACATACATTAACATTTTATCCTAAGAGACCAGTTTTTTTTATATTCCTTCAACTTGAAAATTCTTTTTAAATTTTCAACCTGATATTTTTTTTTCAATTAAACAAAAATATAATTTTCATAGCTTTGCTATAGAAGCACGACAGTACAATAGGTCGTACATTTCCTGAATCACTATGGAAATGCAAAGAACATATTTAAAATGTTGAAAATTTAACAATTATGTTTTGGCTTATATTTACAGAAAAAAACGTCTTTAATCTTGAAATTTTTTAAAATAAGTGTTTTGTTTGACGGAACACATAGTCTGACAGTGACGAGTAAACATTAGTGATAATAGGACTGGACATTGTTAACTTGTAGTTGCTTATATCAATATAGCCATGGGCGAAATATTTTCGTTACATTTTCAAAAAAATTGACGTGATTTAAGGAATTTTGAACCTTTTGAAAATTTCCCAACGGATTTTAAAAATGATCGATAGATTACACCAGTATCTGGAATGAAAATTTATATATCTCAATTAAGTCAAAAGTAGTAGAATAATGATCTAGTTATTTATAACAATCAATAATAATAAGATGTTTAGAAAAAAAACGAAACTAACAGAATATGTAGTAGATACACATTGTCCTCAGTTTACTAAAGAAATACAAAATTTTTAATGTGAGATTTTTTGAGAAAATGAACTTTTAAAATTTCCATAAAATCATCCGTTCTTTTGTCTTTTTATATTTAAACACATTTTTTATTAGATCCATTAACATATATTATTAATTCTCACTTAAAGTAAAAAAATGGAATAGTTACACCCGTTAAATATAGAGCATTTAAACGTAAAATTTCATAACTTTTGGCATCTGGGAGTGCAGGATTACCACGAAGGATTTCCTTGCGATTTCTGGAGTCGCATTCATATGATTTCTCAATGAATAGCCCCTCAGTCTGTGCAAACATGTGAGGTAAATACATTGTCTAGCACGAAGCGCGATAACCAACAGTCGCGCGCCCTAGGCGCGCACATACTTACGACCTAAGCGAGCGTTGAAAGCTATTAAAATTTTCTAGAAAAAAAGCCTAGTAAGAAGTAATGTTGACATTTTTTAAAGATGATATTGACAAAATAGCGTAAGTTTTAATGTTTGGAAAAACTTTAAATATCTAACATCTGAAATAATAAACTTTTTTCAATATTCTTGGACTCATTTAAAAGTGAAATTTCTATACAAGTATACAATCGGATCTACTTATAATCAGTATTGTGCAATTTTGTGTGTGCAACATGTTAAAGTTGTAAAAGCAAGATTGGAAATATTTAAATATTTTTTCTGCTGAGAGAAATATCCTTGTAAAATATATGAAATAAGTAATCATGACATTTTTTGAAGATCTGTGTAAAATAGGGTAAGCGTCCCAATTACTGCGGGTGTACCTATTACTGCGTTCTTTCGCCTAATTAGAATAAGCTGAGTATAATTTATTTTGTTGACACCAAAAAATCCCTGTAAATTAATAAGAATTTCGTTCACTGTATAAAAAATGACAAAATATTGCTAAACTAATTATATATTCTTGATAAATATTTTTAAAAAACATTTATAAAACGTGAGAAATCCACCATTTTTTCTTCTATTTGAGTTACTGGAGTACTGTTCTTTAATCAACTTTAGATTTATTGCTTAACCTTGTACGCAGCGGAGAAATAATTTTTTTAAATCAGAACACTTGTTTAAATAGAATCAACATTTAAAAAAATGTAAATTGGTTTAATAATAAAAATATCAAGCCCGCTCATGACTGCGGTCCGAAAATCAAGCTATTGAGTACGGCCGCGGTGTAATGCTCGAGTTCAATAAGCGGGAAAATTTAAATAATGGATTTCGACCCAACGATGTCCTCTTAGGTTTCTGCAACTGGTAAGGCAGGGTTCTACTGCAAGGGACTGAAGTCCGCCTCGCGTCGCGCTGAAATTTAAATTTATTTTCCAAGGGATCTGAATCAAGACTCGAAAATTGCTCCGATAGTTAGTTTTTATTTTAAAAGTGCTCGTTTCGACGGTGCTCGACAGACTGCCTCCTTGCCCTCGTACTGCTACCCTTCCAGGTCCTAAGGCCCCTTTTACTCCCACCTTTCCTGCTTTTCCTCCTCTAACTCGACTTTTGAGGGCTGGCCCACGCTGCATCTCTTCTTGGTTTGGTTTTCCCTCACCCTGTCCCTTGACTCCTCCTATTCTAACGCCTTTTCCTTCCTCCCTTTATAGTTATGTTTTCCTGATCCTACGTCTTCCTAAGAGTTACAAGTTTTTCGTTATTAAAACTAATATAAACAAAAATCTATGCTAAGTTTTTAATCAACATTTTTTCAAGTCTAAATCTCGTCGCTGCTTATAATTAACCTGTGCTGTCTCTAACTCCTATTTCGAATTCGATAATTAAAATATTTTGATATCCCATTGCATTGTAATATTCTATATGCCTAATTTGATTATATTTTATATTTTCCAAAAGTCTCTTGTATTCTAACCTACCTGCAGTCTGTCTCGCCTTATTATTACATTAATTCGATTCATCATACATAGCTCATGCATTACATATCTATATTTATGATTATTATTATTTACATTTTATTTTCTAGAAATTCGATGTAATTGAAAAGTAACGATTAATTATTTGTACTCATGCAACGATTTTTCACTCCCGTTGCCTTTTTACAAATTTATATTATGGCTCATTTTTTTCGAGTCCGTCTGCCACACTTGGTGCCACATGGGTCGCCGCACACTATCACCCCCAGGCCTCCAGAGTCCTTGACAATAAATCTGTTTTGTTTTGAAATATTTGAGGGCTCAAATTTCAGGCGCGTCAGAATAATCTCTCGTCCCTCCGATTCTACAATCCCTTTCATAAACTGACCCACCCTAAAAAAAAGGGCATGCTTAAGAATTGAAAGTACGTTTAAACTCACTAAACTCTAAAATCTAAAGCGTATTTCCTGTTTCTGCCATAAATTCTTTTCCCAAAATTTGCCTTTCGTTTAATTTTATTGCTTCCATATGCCTTGCAGACCAACCTCTTGAGAAACGTGCCACTCGACTCTTTCGACTTAGCCCACCCATAAACTTTTACTGCGTAATTTTCTTGTCCAAATTTTCGCTGCTTTCAAAACTCTGTTTATATGATCGAGGGAATTTTCTACTTAGGCTCTTTCTTTGAGAGAAGAGAAGCGAGGATTTTCAAAAACAGAAATTGGAAAGCTAATTGAAATCATTAAATTGATTGAGATTTTGAAATCTCCCGCACCGTATCGAGGCGCCTCTATATCTAGATTCTGAAATCATTACAACTTCCCCCTTATCAAAAGGATGTTTGCATAAAACATCCTTTTCCAACGAGAAAACGGATAAAAGGAAATTAACGCTAAATAATGGGGGGTGGGTCCGGGGGGGGGGGGGGTGAGACAATTAGAACTCTACTAGAGGAGAACAACACCTGAGTCCAGGTCGAGATGACTATTCAAGTAAAAGAACTGATTTAGGGAAGTTTAGGGTTCGAAAGGGTGTGGCGCGTGCCATCGTTTCCACTCTGATAAAATCCCAAAGTGCTCCAGCCGACTTTACGTTCACTGCACGTCCTGCTACCCTAGTAGGAACGAAAGAATCGAATCAACAAATTTGTCAATTAAAACTTAATGTTTATAAATATTTTTACTCGTGGTGCCCTTATATATTCTCTGTGATATCAGAAACGGTTTAACGAATCCACATTTTTCTAACCTTCGACCCCTTACTCGTCCCGTCGCACCCAACGCGATGATACATGTTCTTATGTACTCTCGCGCGGCACGAGACCGATGAACCGACCACGTTCCGCCTCGCGGATTGCGCGTTATAAATCGGGCAATCCTGAAGACGAAAGATCGATAAACGAGCGCCGTGTTTCATCGTTCCGTCTCTAAAATCTTAAAAATGCATGCTTTAATTTGTTCATATGAACTATTTTCACTTTATCTCGACTTATTTGCAATTCGAGATTTAGATCGTTGAGAATTTTATTGATCACATATGGTCCGTCATAGTGGTCTTCCAATCTAATTTATTTAATTTTCTATCGTAAAAATGTTTGATTCGTTCCTTTGCCTCTCCTAATCTAGCCTGAGCCATGGATTGAGTTTCGGATATTCGATTAAGAAGATCATCGACATAGGCTACGAAGGTTCTGGGAGCAGTTTCGTCCGCAAATGCAGAGGGGATTCTCGCTGGCCGACCGAAAATTAATTCGTGGGGCGTCACACCTGTTGAAGAGTGTGTTTTGTTTTTTTGCGAAATTATTCATTATTTCGCTGACAAATTGAGAACCCTGGTCCCTCTGAATAGACTCTGGACATCCGAAAGTGCAAATAAAGGATTCTGCGAAGGCTACTGATATCGTGGGTATATCTGTACTTATCAACGGGCTAGCAATGTACTAGCAACGGTACCACGATATCCATTTGCAATTTTTAAAAGGACCTAGTGGGGGTATCAGTAATTTTCATAGGCTGTTTTGTTTTTACTCTGACTAATTTTTTCTTTTCACAAGAATCGCAACTTTGTACGTAACGATGTACGTCCTCCTTTAAATTTTTCCAATAATAACGCTCCTTTATTCTTTCATTTGTCGCTTTTTCGCCCCTATGACCGACTACCGTAGAGTCGTGGTTTTCTGCAAGTATGGTCGAACGCTCGGACTCATCTGGGATCGTAATTTCACCGGTGCATACGGTGATTTCATAATTTTCGGCACCGAAACAAGTTCTAAGTACAGTTTCAACCTGGTTCCACGGCAATCTTCCTAACCCATTATCATTTTTAGCAATACTGAAAGATTTTATCCCTAGGCCTTGTGTCGCTTGCTTTAAGGTTTCTTATCGTTAATTCCAAATCCCTAAAGTTAACCCCGTCCTCGAACCTTTCTTTTATAAACAGGTGAAAAATGTAATTTTGTCCGTTTTGCGTGGCTATCACCTGTCCCAAGTCGGGGGCTTCGTTCTTTCAATCCTTAAGTCTGAAAGCTCGAGCCTCCATTAGATCTCGATTTATCGCGCTCGTCGGTACGCAGTCCACGGGCATAAAATTAATTAAATTGTCATTTCGTAGCCACAACTTCTCCGGACTGATTTTAAACAAAGGTTTTGTTAAATAAAATATATTCCCATTATCAATCCCCCTATTTTGTACGCTTAATTCGTTGTTATGGATCGTTTTTCTAATTTTTGACGGTAAAGTAGTTTCGTCTGTAAGGTTTGTCGTCTTGGTCACCAACCTCTCTCTCTCGCTTAACCTCAGCCCACAGCTATGCCTGTCTTTGTCTACTTCGTCAAACTTAGCATCTTCTATCTTTCTTTTTCCTAATCCTTCCATCCTCTTTTCTCTACAAGAAAACTTTCGTACAGCCTTCCCCTGCACCGCAGGGCCACCTCGCTGCACGATCGTTTCTCCCTCCTTCTCATTCTCTCTCTCTCTTCATCGTCAACTTGACGTGCCCGTACAGCCTTCCCCTCTGACTGAGAGCCACCTCGGTGTACGACCGTCCCTCTCTCTCTCTTTCTTCCACCACAAACGAGCCTACAAAAACTTTTTCTATAAAGTGTTCAGGAATCGGAATTAGGTCATGGGGATCAGAGTCCGCGTCGGATAATTGACCATGCACGTTCAGTATCCGGCGATCGAACTCTTTAGTGGGTGGAAGGGAAGGTTTGAGTGAGATTTTCTGCTCGTTAATGTCGACTGGGTTGCGAGAGAGAGCGTCTGCGTTTGCATTTACTCTTCCCGGTCTGTGTCGAATCTCAAATTCGTAGTCCCTCAACTTTATCTTCCACCTAGCTAAACGAGAAACGGGGTCTTTTAAGTTATGCAGCCAAATTAATGGTCTATGATCGGTTATAACTATAAATTTACGCCCATAGACATACGGCCTGAAATGTTTAACAGCGAAGACTATTGCTAACAACTCTTTCTCAATTGTTGAGTAGTTTGTTTCGGCTTGATTCAAGGTTCGCGACGCGTAGGCTACCGGCAAATCTTTTCCGACCGGGCCCTGACTAAGCACGGCCCCAAGCGCGTATCCAGATGCATTCGTAGTTATTATAAAGGGACGAGTGAAATCTGGGTATTGGAAAAGCAGAGCGGTGGATAGAATTTCGCATAATTTACCGAAGGCCTCCTGCTGTCCTGTTCCCCAATAGAAAAAAGAAGATTGTTTTAACAATTGTGTTAAAGGTTTAGCTAATTTTGCGAATTCAGGAATAAATCGGCGGTAGTACCCTGCTAACCCGAGAAATTGTTTAATGTTCTTTTTATTTTTGGGCTGAGGGAAATTTTTCACAGCATCTACCTTTCTGAGATCGGGTTTTACCCCATTTTCGGAAATTACATGACCGAGATACGTTATTTCTTTCCGGAGGAATCTGCATTTTTCGGTTTGAAGAAGTAACCCGGCATTTTTCATCCTCGCTAAAAGTTTTCTTAATTTAATACAGTGTTCTTCGAGGGAACTGCTATAGATAACGATGTCATCCATATACACGAACATTTCGATTCCCTGCAATCTGGAGAGAACTCAATCCATGAGTCTCTGGAAAGTAGCCGGGGCATTTTTCAGACCGAAGGGCATCCTATTGAACTCCTGGTGACCGAAAGGGGTTGAAAAGGCCGTTTTGTGTCTATCTGCGGGCTCTACTTCGATTTGATGGAACCCGGAAGCGAGATCTAGCACCGAGAAATATTTTGCTCCACCTAACTGGTCTAAAATATCGGTGATATTAGGGAGGGGATAGGCGTCGCCCATAGTTTTCTCGTTGAGGGCGCGATAGTCGATCACCATCCGCCATTTTTTTGTTCTTTCGTAATCGGATCTTTTGGCAACAATCCAAACGGGAAAGGGGATTTGGAAGGGATAATGCTTTTATTCTTGATCAGCTCTTTACATTGTTTATTTACTTCGTCTCTGTGTTCAGGCGTGAATCTGTGAGGTCTTTCGTGCACGGGTTCTTGGTCTACTGTCGTTATGTTGTGTTTTACTTGGTTCGTACTTGTCAATTTGTCGTCAGGTGATTTAAATTGGTATAAAAAGTCTTTAAATATTCTTATTAAGCTGTCCTTTTGTTCTCGATCTAAATCTTCCATATTCAAAGTTTTTAATAATTCGGCTAACCTGAGCGCTGATTTCGAACGGGATTCATTATCGCTTTGGGACTTAGGGGCGGTTCGGGGAGCGGGATTCATAGTATCAAAACTTTCTAGGGTTACTGGGGGAATTTTCAGGTCGATATCCTCGGTGGTAGAATTCACGCAAAAAACACTAATACAACCATCCTTCTGAGAGACTAACGATTCGTATAAGAATATTCCGGGCCCAGCCTGGATTCGCGGCAAGTACCCTCCTACCAAATCGGGATTCCCAACCGGGAGGGAGATTAATTGTCGTGTTCTCGCTGGGAGCCTGACCGTTTTTCCTCTGCGAAAAGGGATGGTTCCTATGTCTGTTATTATTTTACCAGCTTTTACGTGGACCACCGCGTCTCGATCGATTAAAAAAGGCATCCCTAACAAACCACCTTGTACGATTGGGAAAGTGTTTGGAACTACATGGAATATAATTTTGACTCCATTTATTATTATTTCTACTTTTCCTATAGTTTTTATTTTTCCCGAGCCGATTCCAAAAATATCACATTCATTCGCACGATTTATTTGAATGTTTGACTTTATTTCTTTTATTTTTATTACAATAATTTCCGCACCGGTGTCAACGAGAAACTCGACGTTTTCTTTTTTGAAATTTTCACTTTCGAGAGACACTATCGGTGATTGAGTTTTATACGAAGGGTTGATTATGAAGATGGTTCGTTTTCGTGACGCTTTTTCATCAACAATCCCGACTTTGCGTCGACAAGTCGAGAGCTTTACTCGTTTAAATTATGCGCATTTGAATGGCCGGGCGTTTGTTTCTCTTTACGTCTGCAGTTCGACGTAGTGTGACCCGTTATTTTGCAGTTTTCGCAGAATTGTTTCGACGGAAGAGGCTCACGATTGGAACATTGATTTGAGTAATGGCCGAGTTTTCCATAAGCGTAACATGTTATATCGTTTCTTCTGTCGGGACATTCACGTGCAATGTGGCCCTTTTTGCGGCACACAAACCACTCGCTTTTTTCTCTTTCGCGCCTGTCATTTCTTTGGGGACAATCATGAGAATAATGACCGACTTTGTTACACGTAAAGCAAGTTACTCTGGTATCAAATCTCCTATCATGACTAACCTCATTCTTCCTTTCTTCCGCTCGATTTTTTCTGCGATCGCCTCTAACATTGCCCGCGGCATTCAAAAAGGCCGCGCGACGGTATGGCGCGAATCTACTCGAACCTCCCTCGTTTCTACCCTCCTTCGAGTGCTCGTTTTGAGCTTCACGCCTAAGATTCGATTGATATTTGGCCTCCCATCCTGCCCCCTGAGCTACGTTAATCGCGTCTTGAAGCGATACCGGTCTCTGTAATCTCACTTTCATTTCTATTCTTGCATCGAGTCCGCGGACAAAATTTTCGAGTGCCGTTTCGCGCGCAGAACGTATCATTCCGTATGCTACTTCTGGCGGATTTTGCTGTTCAATTGCCTCGATTAACTGTTTCATGATGGCACTGACGATAAAAAAGTAATATTTTACATTGAAAAAAACAAATTTTTGAAAAAAAAATTATTTAAGCAAATGGAATGTGTTTAAACAATTAAAAATTAGGTAACCAGTCTTGATCAATATTCCACTAAAGAAGTAGTCATAATTATTGTTTTGAAAAATCAAAATAAAATTATTTGAACAAATTTCATTTGTTCAAATAATTGAAAATCACGAAACCAATGTTAATAAACATTCAATTAGACCAATAGTAGTAATTTTTAGAAAAAACCGAAATGTCGAAAAAAATGATATAAAATAAATTTGTTCAAATAATCAAAATTTATTAACCAATATTGATCAGTATTCCACCAGACTAATATAAATAATTTTAAATAGAAAAAAACGAGAATAAAGTGCTCAAAAGGTCGATTCCATAAAAAATTAACATTTTTGGTTTCAAAGTTAGTTTTCAGGCTCTCGTGGATAATTTTCAACAAGCCCCTATACTTTCCCGTAACATTATCCCAAAACCTGAAAAATTATTCCAAAAACTAAAAAAAGTGATTTTTCCCATTCATTTTACATGTGAAACTTCAAAAGTTTCATTTCAAAATTTAATTTCTAATTTATTAATATTTTTAACATAAAGAAAAATGTTAGGAAATTTATGATTATAATTATAGATTTCCCTAATACTTCTCTTTATGTTATATATTTTTTACTCAATAAACACTTGTAATTCAACGTCGTATGGGGGAGAACTAACAGACGTTTGTCTGATTACACGGGACTGAATTTTGCTTATTCCATTCACTTTCAACTCCTGCACCCTCACTACATGAATGACTGCTAAACTTTTTCCCTTATTGAGTGTTTTAGGGTGAAAATCGATTGAATGACTTATAGCTTGAAATCCTGTTTTTATTAAAATATTCATCATCAATCCGCGTGTTGACATTCGACCGGTAATTTTTAGGGTTATGTTCATGCCGGCAACAACGTAACTGGAACGGGTTTAACTGGAATGAAAAGAAAATTTTTTCACTAAATCTTTTTGCAAGAAAGTTCCCTGTATTATTTTGTTTTGTTTTGAAAAACGTTATATACGTTTTAAAGCAATAATTTATGCATTTATTATATTTAAAAACAATTCATACGTGCTATCTTATGTAAATTTCATATTTCTATCCCTAAGATATTTTAGGCTTTGGCCACCGCGGGCGCTGCCTGTCATATCCGGTTAATATAAAGGTCACGTCCGTATTCAATATGTACCTAATACTGCGGTGCTGTCAGCATGTGAACCTAACCATTGCTTCAAGTTTTTGATTGAACCATGGAGAATAGACATAAGGAGACCAAAGTCCTGTACATTGACTTGACCAAAAACGACCATTTTTCTGTCGGATGTACAAGAACGCATCGAAATTCTAGATCTTCTCGAGCGCGGCGCTAGTGTGGTACGCGTAAAGATGGCCGCCGTCATGGTCCGTGTAAATATAACCTGTGATATAACCCTAATCAAAAATACGAAATTCCTAAATGGCTAAAACAATTTGTTGAAGCATTTAAAGAATATTGGAATGTAAAAACTTTTATATTCAAGTGGAAGTCCGACATCAGTTCTGTGATATGTATGCGTACAAGATTGAAAACTGATCGGTTATATACTTATTGTTTTCCACGTTTGTGCAATAAATCTGAAGTACTCACCACGTCCAGTGCAGGATCACTTCAATTACATAGAATCACTGATATTCCGAAATAAGTAAAATGAATTTTCTGCGTTTTAATAATAATTCATACATTTCTATGGAAATCACATTGGTAAATAATATAAGATGTCAACATATACAGCGGCCATTTTCCTACGTGCAACACTAGCGCCATAACTTGGGCAGTATTGTAAACCTTTTTATACGACAAAAAGGGCCTAGCCCGTTAAGCAGGTCGAAAATGCCCTTGGCTGGAATCAGATTTTCAATGAGCCCTTTTCTAGGACTTGGAATCATAACCTTTTTCCTGGATTTTTGAACCCCCATCACCAGGGCCGGCGCAGCCAATATTTTGCATGTCTGGAGTTTGTGAAGGGGGGGGGGGGGGGGGAAAAAAATGTCTCAGTTTTTGTTAATTTTAACGAAAAGGTTCTTCTTTGTACATCATTCCTATACATAAGTGCGTTTATAATTTTATTTAAATGAATGAATTTTCAACTAAA
>CAKNXH010050488.1:0-20941 GCA_932178445.1 Andricus quercusramuli
ATAGAGTACTACTGGGACGGCAAGGATGTTCGTTGCAGATACTTTGTTTCTCGCCGACAGTTCAGAAGGCCATATTTGTCGGATGAGAAGTTTGTATCTGCATTGCAGAGTATCCTTTATAGATGTCACGTCCTGAATATGGCTCTGTGGCACGCCCAGGTATCTACAGGTTTCTTCAGCGCAGAGGTATCGTATAGCGCTTCGGTCAATGAGCTTACGATCTTCGGGGATGCCATTCAGTTTTCCTTTCTTCAAATTCACCTTGGCGCATTTCTCTAACCCGAACTCCATCCCAATCTCTTGAGTGTACTCTTTGACATTTTTTAGAGCTAGATGTTTCTCTTTATTTCTAGCATCATGGCGTCGTCCTGAAACACAACTCTCTGAAAGGTGACACTGTTAGTAATCACACGATTTTTCCCAGATGAGGTAGTAAATCTGGTTTTCCAAAGCGGCATTGATATTTCTATGCACCTCACGATGTGTGTCTGAACCTTCAAGCTTCCCAACAGACAGATGATAAGTCTATGGGAGGTTTAATCGAAAGGGAGGCATCCATTACAGCCAGATCTTGCTTTTGAAATAACTAGTTTGACCTGTAGTATTCAGTGTGGTTCGGGATGTGAATAATCACTCTTCTGTGACCAGTCACTATAAATTCAGTATTCCGGGTTTTCTCTGAATTGTGCAGGTAAAACTAGGTCTTCCAAAATCAAAATTGGGTGAATCTAGCTTCAACTGATATTTTCAGTTAGAACACGAAATCAGATGGAGAATAAAATTTCTTCAAAATTTCCAAAAAGCACTTGCAAACTGCGCGTTTTGACTAGTTAAAACTAGTTTTAACTGATTTCGGGTTAAAACGGTGACACAGACATTGAAGATGAACGAAGTAAGCATATCAATGAAATATAGGACGGCTTTAAAGAATCATTTGGCCTCACAAATTCATCTTAAAAAAAATTCGGGGAAGAATAAATACCTCACGATGAGCCATCCACAAGAATCCATCAGTCCACCACTAAAAATGAATCTCTCTTTTAAATAAATTATTGTCCATTCTTGAATTTAAAATCTCACGTGAATTAGTAGCTGTCGATAACACTCAAGTTCATGTTCGGATTTGAAACATTTTACGATACCAAAATTCTGGTGCAGGTTAAGTACTCTTTTATAACAATTTTTTTTTATAAATCCCAGCAGAAGTACCGTGGCTTTAAAAATTGCAGGACTTACTTGAAATGATGATTTGAGTTTTAAATTATTATTATTTTTAACTCATGACTGCCAAGACGATCGTTGTAGAAATCATATCAATATTAAATTGAAGTGACGTTTTGATTGTTCAAAGATCATTAGTTTTGTTAAAAATCAAGCGGGGTAATTTTTATATGGAGCAAGTGAAGTAAAGTTCGGTAGATATAATTTCCGAAATTCAAATTACAGTCTCATAATATTGGTTTATTCATAGTATAGAAATATAATTCGCTACGTATGGACGAAAATTTAATCAAGATATTTGATAACACATTTTAGATTAAATAATACTTTTCACTCAGAGTTTTATCAAGTAAGATTTTGCCTGAATTTTCTACCATAAAGGATCAATTTTTTGCCCAAATAGACAAATGTTCAACAAAACAGTTGGATTTTCAAACATAAAATCTGAATTTCCACAGAATAGTATCCTAATCATTTTTTATTCATTCGTTGCTACAAATAAAAAAATGAATTGAGAGATGAAGATCATTTTTTGACTTTTTGCTGTTTTTAACTTAAACACTTTTGTGGCAGGACTTAGAATCATCGGAGAAATTTCTTCCAAGGATCAAACTATATTATTTTATTTTTATTTTGAAAGAACCGATTTTTTTCACTTTTCAATAAAATCCATTTTCATGAACACCCTAATGGTATGAAGGTATGAATGTTGTGATTTTAACTGTAGTAGTTTGTAGTTTTTAAACTGTTTTTCCATTGTTCAAAGCTTTGATCCACTTTTGGATCAATGTTTGATACCTTGAGATTAATTGTGAGTGTTTTTAAATCCTGATCCAGATTTGGTTTCCTTTCCCTAATTTCGTAGTCTAGTCACTCAAATAAATAAACATGTTGTTTTGCCTTTTTTACTTTCAGGTATAATAATCGGATATCAGGAATAATACCAGGTGTTCTAACAGCTTTTTCACCGTCTATCTGTGAACAGCTCATCAAGTGTACAAAAAACACTTAGAAGTCAACTTTTTCGAGTCTAATACTACCAAAAATGTAAGTATCTGCCTACATTGTAATTTCAAGTAATCATCACTTAAGCCTAAGTTTCGATTGTTTGAAAAACATTAATTTTGTTTAAAATCAAGGAATCATTTTTATAGGAAACCAAGCGCAATAAAGTTCAATGAATATATTTTTTCACTTAGAGTTCTGCCAATTAAAATTTCGCTGGATTAAATTCAATCAAGAAAACAATGTATTTTGACATTTTTAGTTTCTTGAATAATAGAGCGATTGTCCATGTAAAAAAATGTTTAACTTTTTACCATAAGAGATAGTTAAATGTTTAACCAAATGATTGAATTCTTTATGAAAAATTTGAATTCTGCACAAAAAAAGATGAATTTTTAATCCAAAGTGACGATTTTTCAACAAAACAGTTGGATTTTGTTTAAAATCAAGGGAGTATTTTTAGGAAGTAAGGACACAGGAATTTTGTGAAAAATAAATTTCCTTGACAATATGAAACTTCAATTTTTCAGAAATGTTATTCTTATTACCGTAAGTCAGGAAAACCCACAAAATTAGGGAAAAATCAGGAAAAGTCAAGAAAAAGTCAGGGATTATGGGGAAAAATGGTGCAAAAGTAAGGGAATATCTACAATGAGTACTTTAAATAACAGTTAATCAAATTAAAATGTTTAAAAAATTTTATTCAAATTGTTTTAATCAGTTCATAAAAGATTCTATGACAAAAATTTTATGAATTCAAAATTCTGGCTTTTGAATAATAATTCTCACGAAAATAGAAAAATTGTTGTTAGTAATTATATAAGATTATATTTTCACTTACTTTTATTGATTTGTTACGAATTGAACGATTTTGTTTCAAAATCATTCTTTTTGGTTGAAAATTCAACTGTTTTGTAAAATATTTCTCTTCTTGGGTTAAAAATTCTACTATTTTGGTAGAAAATTACCTATTCGGTTGAGGATTTAACCATTTGTTGAAAATTGGACTATCTTGCTAAAAACTCTTTTTTTTTTTGTCAAAATTAATTTCTTCAAACTAAAAATGTAACTATTTCTTTTTTGATTGAAAACAAATTTTTCCTTATTGAAAATTCAACTACCTGATGAAAAGTTGAGTCACTTGATTGAAAATTATTATTTTTCTGGTTGAAGGCATATGAGTGGTTGAAAATTCACATATTATATTGGAAATTCATTTTTTTTTGTTCAAAATTCATTTTTTAGAATGGAAACGTAACTTTTACATTTTTTGTTGAAAAATGATTTTTGTTAGTTAATAAGTCACCTCTTCAGTTCTAAATTTAACGGTTTTATGGAAAATTTGTATTATCTGAATAAAGTTGAACTTCTTTTTCAGAAATTCAGTTTTTCGGTTGTAGATTCATGATTTTAGTTGAAATTTCTTTTTCTTTGGTAAAAAACAAATCTTCTTATTGGCAAATTTGTCTTTCTGGTTAATAAATCATTTCGCAGCTCAAAAGTTAAACTATTTGGTGACAAATTCAACTATTGGGTTGAGAATTTTATTATTTTGCAAATTGAACTCTTTGGTTAAAAATTGGAACATTTTGTTGAAAGTTCTTTTTGTTTTGGTTTGACGTTTTTTAGCTTCATTCTTGAATTAAGCGTATTAACATTATAGGTCAATCGATTTCCATCGAATCAAAGAATCTTTTCCGTTCTTGTATAAATTTTGAATTAGGTTAGTGAAAAGAGTTTTACTTTAAAAAATCGCGTTTTCAAATATCATTCATTACCATAGCTTCCTTACTTTTTAATGAAATGCATCAATGTTATAGGTCAATCGATTTGTCTCGAATCAAAACAACTTTTCTATCCTCGCATCAACTTCAAATTATGAAAATAAGAAAACTTTGACCATAAAAAACGAGTTTGAAAATACATAAATTACCATAACTTTGAGTGAAACAATGAATCTTTTATATTCTTGCACCAACTTTGAATTATGTTACTAAAAAAAGTTTTACTGTAAAAAACGGATTTTTAAAATATCATTAAGTGCTAAAAAAATGCAAGAACTATTTTTAGAAATCCTTCGGTCAGTTTCAGGATATTAGTGGGGAAAATAAGCCCTCTCAATTTCAACAATTTATCTGCAACCGTGTTCAAGTTATCGTGTTCACAAAAAAGTGTGAATTCCACACATCCACACATCCACATACACACATACACACACATCCACATCCGGACAATTGCTCAGAACATTGATCAGACATTTTTAAATTGAGGAAAGTTTAATTAAATTAATTTAAAATTTGTTTGGAAAATGTTACCATTACAAAGCTTCCTCTACGAGGCAGCAAAAGCATTAAATTGAACCAAGAAAGATGAATTCTCAACCAAGAAAGATTTTTCAGTAAAAAAAGACAATAAATTTCATCAAAAATCGTGAATTTCCAAGCCAAAAAGACAATATCCCTACTAAACAGTTGAGTTTGCAAACTAATAATTAAATTTTCATAAAAAAATTAATTCTCAATTAAAACAAAAATTTTTTTTGATATATCAGTTGAATTTTTTTGCTAAATTGTAGAATTTTCAAGACAAACGAATTTTCTACAAAAAAGTTTATTTTGAAAAGAGCAGTTGAATTTCCAACCAAGTAGTTAAATGTCACTTAAAAAAATGATTTTCAACAACAAAACTAATTTTTAACAAATTAGTTCAATTTTCAACGAAAGAGATGAACTTCTCAGTTTCTTACTAAAATTATGAATCTTCAACAAAAAAATCAATCTTCAAGAAAGCCGTTCAACTTTCAACCAAAAAGTTGATTTTTTAACCCAAAAGGATTAAATTTCAACAGCAAAATCTAATAGTTCATATTTTAAACAAAAAAAATTTGCTCCCAAATTAAAACCAGTTGAATTTAACCAAAAATGTTAAATTTTCAAACAAATAGTTTAATTTTCAACTGACGCTGCTTAATTTTTGACTACGCAATTGCATTTTTAACTAAAAAAGAAGAAATTTCTACAAAAAGAGATGAATATCAAAACCAAAAGGACGAATTTCCAAAAAAAATAGTTGTTGTAGTAATAAACCATAGAAAAAATGCTGACCCCTCCCCCTTCACCGAAAAGAATTTACGTAAATTATGCACGGTCCCTTAATCAAAATTCATTAATTGCACTTTCATACGAATACACTCAACTCTCGATGACTCTCCGGTTTACGATATTCTTGATTACGATATAGAACTGATGGCCTTCATAATTTTCGTGATTAGAGGAGCTGCGGGGCTAAAAGAGAGGATGTGCTCAGTCAAGCGTGACAAGCATTCTCAGGGCCGCACTTCACCGTGTTAGTTGCATAAGTTTGTGTCGTGCGTCAAAATCCAACAGAAATAATTCACGCGGCCCTGCATGTTTACGTCTGAATTCCCCCGATTTAGGATCAAGTTCAAGCCAATCCAAGTTCGAAACCGGTCTTATGTCGGGAGTTGAGTGTATATCCATGACATAGTTGTAAAAATGTACAACATCCTATAGATTCATTTAATTTTTTTTTCTTTATTTTAGACTCAAATAAACTTATATTTATTTTTTTTTCAGATAAAGAAAATGCATTTTTCAAAATCTAAGGCAACCATACTTGTGGTAATGGTATCACTGGCACTGCTTTCTAATACGATTGTTAACGCCACGGACTGTGTACCGTGTTGTGCTCACAACGTAGACTGTCTTGGAATTAATACAACAGATAATTGTTGCACAGGCCTCCTTTGTTCTCCATTCTACACCCAAGGAAGCTTAGGAAAGTGTCTCTAATTAATATTAATACTACATATTGTTAATAATAATATTAATTCACGAATTCGCTGTACAATGATATACTAAACTGATTATTTGTTGATTGTAGATAATAAAAACTCACTAAATGAAGAGTGAAAATTATGTTTATTCCTTCAACCACTCTTGTAGTCATTTCTACACTTCTCAATGCAATCTTTTTTATCTTGAAATCTGATATGCAGGCATTATGAGTAGAAATTGAAATAGGACAGAAAATATTTTATTCACATTATATTCATTTCTGTACCTCGATCTCGTACTGCTTATTCAGATATTGCAAAATAATGTACGAATTTTATTTTTTATCAAGACTTTAATATTTTCTCCTTACTTTGCACTAATTTTTATTCTCAGCTGCCGTGAACATGCACCCAGTTTGAGCGCGTAAATCAAAAACTGTGTTTTAAACACCTAATAAACTACAAACATAATGTGCAAGTAAACATGTTTTTTTTTTCAATTTGACTATCAGAAAAATATATTTTTTTCTACTTTTTGAAAGTTTTCAAAATTTTGAAAAGTATATAACTTTTCTAATTTTCATCGAAATAAAAAATTTCATTATGATAATTTTTAAGTCTTTCACCCATCCATAGAAAACTTTCACAAAAATTTCTAAAATTTAAAAAAAAAATTTATTCTGGAAATGCTCTAAAGTTTTTAATTTTGGTTGGAAATATCTGGTTAACAAACCTAACCTTCATTTTAGTACCCTTAAAAAGTTGATCAAAGACTGACTCGATTGGACAAATCCTTCTAAAGTTAGCGTGGCTACAACATTCAGGTAACGATACAGACAGAAATACATACAGACAGACATACACACAGACAGACAGACACAGACAAAATTTTATGATTTTCGGACTCGTTCAGTGCCGGAACGTAAAGATCCGTTAAAAACCAGAGATAGAAAATTTAGACGAGTACATTACACTCTCATGAATGAGAATGTAAAAAATGAGTTTTCAACAAAAAGAAACAATGTTCAATAAAATAGTTGAATTTTCTATCAAAGAGGTGAATCTTACAAAAAAAAAAATAATTTTGATCAAAGTAGTTCAGCTTTCGATCAGCTCGTTGAATTTTCAATAAAAAGATGAATTTTGAACCAACTAGTTCTATTTTTTAACAAAATTTGGAATTTTCTGGCCGAATTTACTACAAAACAGCTGACTTTTTTACTTGAGAATATGAATTTTCAACAGAAAAGAGCAGTTATAACGAAATAATGGAATTTTCAACTAAAATGATGAATCTTCAACAACAAAAAAACTAATTTTCATTAATATAGGTTAATCCTTAACCAAAAGAGATTCATTTTTAACAAAATATATGAATTTGTAAACAAATAGTTGAATTTAAACCAATTAAGATGAAATTTTAAACAAGTAGTTCAATTTCAAACTAAACAAGATAAGCTTTTAACCCGAATGTGAATATTTTGAATTTCGGCTGGAAAAATTAATTTTTGCAAACAGACGTGAAACGAATATTCAACAAAATAGTTTAATTATTAACCCAAGGATATAAATCTTTAACAACAAAAAAATACATTTTTAACAAATTAGTTCAATTTTTAACTGAGTATTTTAATTTTTTACCAAAAAATGCGTTTTTAACGAAAAATTTTACAGGTGACTGTCGGAAATTTAAAGAATTTATGAAAGCTTCATTCCTTCTGGCGGGAATTGGTCATTTCATTTATCAAAATTAATTTTTTTACCTGAGTTAACCTCATTTATTTTAAATGCTTTATTTTAACGTATTTTGAAACTTCTAGACGTGTTACACTCTAAATCGAGTAGCATCGGAACGTCCTAGTGCGAACTTTCGGTTTGATGTAATTGGGTGAAATCTCCAATTGATAGTCAATTTTTAAGTTTTACCATTTGTATGTAAGATTTTATGTGGCGTCATCTCGTTCTATTTTACTCTATATAAAAGTTGGGTGTCAATCTTGAAAATCTGACCGTAATTCATCGGAAACTTTCAGTAATTTTGGGAATTTTTCATAAACTTTCTAATGTCCAAGTATTTTCATATTTAAGGGTATATTCTCATATTTAAACAGAATTTTGTGAGGACTAAATTGAAATGTTCTCTAAAATTTGAGGGTTTACTTTAGGCTTTAATAATTGTCGAAGGAAATGAGTTCCTATTGAACCTGCTCGATCTGTTCTGCCTGTTTTGGATTATTATTATTTTGCTATGGTTAATCAATTATGATTTTAACTTTTTAATTGCTTTATTCGTATTTATTGAAATATTGAGAATGTTAGAAAATTATATTGTTGTTTAGTATTATAAGTCTCAGTTGCGGTATTACGTTTTATTTGCGTGAATTTCGGTAGTTGTGTCTTAGCGCTATAACCATTATTATAAACTGATTTCATTGATCTTAACAAGATGGAGGACCCTAATTTTTAATTTTCACGAGTCTATACTGATACAACAGACCGGGTTATTGCTTGGGTGCGTGGCCTATCGAAGGCCGAGGTCGAGAATGTTCTCTTGAATTTTGGGTTAAGTACGGAAGGGAATGCGGATGAACGTGCTCACCGCATAATCCGTTATAATCTGAAATCGAAAGAGCAAAATGTTATTTGGGATCAACATGATTGATCGGTGGCGCTCCGCAGTTCACAAATGGGTGTATCTCACAGCGGGTTGGTAAATACTATGGATACACCAGTAACTTACCGTCTCGGTGATGATTTTACATCAACGGGGGCGCCCGGTCATCTGATGCCGGAGTTTCCCCTAGAACTGGGTCCACCGTGACAATCCAGAGACCTAATTTACTTACGCCCTAACCCTAAATACCCCGTACGTAAATTTTCCTGAACCATTGGTTAGTAGTGGTTTTTCATCTATACGGAACTCTGCGGGAATTCCACAGACCGCTGTCAGCGGATCAACTTTTCATCCCTCACAATTCACTAGTAATGATACTTGGGCGGGCAATACGACTGGTTTCATTCCAAGTGATAACCCTTACACATTACTGTCCGAACAACGGAATCTCGTAGAGAACCCTACCAACCGTCCAACTCCACTTGTTAATTCGTTTGGCGAACGCGTAATGCGTTTGGGAAACGCATGTGTTATCCCGAAACAACCAGAAAACCCTGTAGAACTAATGTTTTCAATGCTTCTACCGATCCCACGTTTGGTTTTAACCATTCAACTGTTCACGCTCTAAATGTTTTAGACGTGGTCCGTAAATGGAATCTTTCTTCCAGTGGTGTGAGGCATAGTAGCGTGGAAGAATTCTTGAAAAGGGTGAGTGAATGTCATTTGGGTAGCGGCTTGACTGACAGCTAATTACTCGCAGCAATGCCTAGTCTCCTTACCCACGGTGCTTTAACGTGGTTCAGGTTATTTCAGGATGGAAATAAGTGCTGAGATTGGCACAATTTCGTCAGAAAATTTAGACGAAGTTATGGAGAAGTTAATTTTAAACGCAAACTCAAAAAGGAGGTAAGAAGGAGGACCCAGGGACTAGCTGAACGCATTGCAAATATTTGCAAAATATCAGGTCGTTTAAGTTCTTCCAACCACCAATATGCATGCTAGAGAAACTTGAGCAGGCTTATTCAAATTTACACTCACGGTACCGACATGCGATCCCCGTGGTGATTTCACAGATTTCGAAATCCTTGAAATGATCCTCTTTGAATCAGCTAATGGTATGGATAATTATTATATACCACACCCTTCTGCAAATAGTAGCTTATTACCTGAATTTGCTTATGTAACTGAACAACCAACAGTTAAACCAGTTGCTGCTGTCGCAGGCGAACCAGTGGCTGCCCTCCCAGGTCCAACTACCCAATCATCTAACAACCCTCTTGAACTTCAAAATACTTAAGGAGGTAGTAACCCGAAAAAACCGTAACCGGAACCAATGAACGGATAGGCAATGAACGAATCCGCCTGTCCTCCTTATTCGAATGGATCCCCACTTGTTGCTGTATTAATAGTAAGTATCATGAGCAGATTTGTGCTTTGTTTCGTGATAGACGATTGCATGTTATAGTATTTATAGATGGTCATAGGTTGAAAGGGCCATTTGACCCAGGCTCGTGCTGTAGTTATACAGGTAAACGAGCGATAGGAAATTTTAGCATGATAGTCGACAGATTACCACATAGTTCGTCCTTAGGGGTTGTTTATCCAAATGGAGTAACTGAAGAAGAACTAAGGACGGCTATCATGTCAGTGCAGTTTTTAGGTTATAAGCATAGAATGCCTATTCGTTTCGCTCCAACTTTCGACTGCGAAGTCATTTTCGGTAATGCCTTTGCGGCGGTCTTTGAATTTGAAGTCAATTATAAAAAAAAAGATTTGGAGAATTGAAGACGGGCTCTGGCACTCTTATGAAGGAAATAGGATTAGTCTAGGTTTAAAAGATGAGAAGCCAGAAGTCTTGTTAGAACAGAATAGCTTCCAACCAATCGATTAGGACACTCATTTCGTAAGGTCATGATTTAGTAAATTGCAGGATAGTAAGCTTAGGAATGTAAGTTTTGATAGTTTGCCCTCCCAATGTAGTTAAAGTGTGCAAGTAAGTTCAGATCCTTTACCGAGTTATTGTTGCGCCAATAACGAATTAGTTCAGTCCCCAATTAAGTGCGAGGTTCTCAGAGAATTATTACCTCGTCAGGTGGAAATTAAAAAAAAAACTCCTGGACAAGAAGATTCCTTCAATGCCAGAAAAATTACCCGCCACTCATTTAGCGTCATATGTGATCGACGTGCAAGATCATCCTCCCGCTAGACAGAATTATCGGAGGTATTCTCCTAACGTGTTACAGGCAAGTAGAGGTTCTATTGAGAAACTGGGAAATGAATTTTTGATCGAACCATCGGAAAGTGGATGGGTTAATCCAGGAGTGATGGCTGAAAAGCCTGATAATGAATTTAGATTGTGCATTGATTTCAGAAGGCTGAATGAAGTCACAAAAAAGGACGCTTATCCTATCAGGAATATGAGTGATATCCTGGATAAAGTTCGCCTTTGCTGTACCGGGAATAGGGTTATATCCATATACCAGAATGCCTTTCGGTTTGACAAACTCCACGGCCACCTTCAAACTGAATCTTTCGAGGAGCACATGATGTGGTTAGAAAGAGTCCTGGATGTGATAGGCATAGCTGGTCTTACAATAAAACGTCAAAAGAGCGAGCTTTATTATGAAGGGGTTAAATACCTCGGATACATGGTCAACCAGTCTAGCTTTCATGCCAGACTGGTTGATGCATAATGCATCTAATCGTCAATTGATACTTTGCACAAGTGCGCGCTTTCGATTCTCTCCACTCCGAAACTTCACACCCAAATGAGAAGAATATGGTACCATTTTATTTACTATGGTGCATAGTTCAAGCCTGACGTGCCCCATTTTGCCCGTTTTCACTTGCAAAAGAAAAAATTTGCTTCAAGCAGCCGAGCGCGCGAGCTTATTTCCTGAACCCACGCAAACGTTCAAGTCACTCTTCCACCCAATATAGAGAAATTCTGAACAATTTTAATATTTTTACAAATAAAAAATAATCTTAATCATTGAGAAGTATCTAAATTAACTATGATTAATGATAATGAATAATCCAGCACCTCGTTTTGTGAGAGACATGGGAACTTACAATAATATAGCACCACATTTTGTAAGAGTTTGAATTTTGATTTTTGTGACTACATATTCATAATCAGCGACCCCAAAAACACCGAGTAACTATTTTTAGTCGATTTCATATATTTTCAAAAATCTCCGCCGCCATATTAAGTCCGCCATTTTGGATTTTGAATTTTTGACTGCACATTCGTAATCAGCGACCCCAAAAACCGAGTAACTATTTTTAGTCGATTCCATATATTTTTCAAAATCTTCGCCGCCATATTGAGTCCACTATTCTCAATTTTGAATTTTTGACTGCATATTCGTAATCAGCGACCCCAAAAACCCCCGAGTAACTATTTCTATTCGATTCCATATATTTTTCAAAATCTTCGCCGTCATATTAAGTCCGCCATTTTGAATTTTGAATTTTGTACTGCATATTCGTAACCAGCGATCCCAAAAAACACCGAGTATCTATCTTTAGTCGATTCCATATATTTTTCAAAATCTTCGCCGTCATATTAAGTCCGCCATTTTGAATTTTGAACTTTTGACTATTTCGGTTGCCTGGCCCATAGTGCAGTGACCAATTATCCGGTTCCTAATAGATTAAAAAAACTCCGATGTTTCCTGGGAATGGTCTCGTAGTATAAGAGATTCATGAAGGACTTTGCCATTATATCAGAACCTTTATTTCGTCTACTGAAAAAAGTCGTAGATTTGTAGGGGGCGCAGAGCAGCAGAAGTCCTTCGAAACGTTAAAGGTTGCTTTTACTTCTGCTCCAACGTTAGCTCGACCAGACTTTGGTCTACCCTTTTTTCTTCAGACCGATGAGAGTAGTACCAGGTTGGGGGCTGTTCTGACTCAGTTTATAGATGGCGCTGAGCAGGTCATTGCTTATGCCAGCCGAACAATTGCTACTGCTGAAAGGAACTTCGCGGTCACCAAATAAGAGTGTCTGGCGGTGATCTGAGCAGTTAGGAAGTTCCGTTCATATCTTGAGGGTTATGCTTTTGAAGTGATTACAGACCACAGTAGCCTCCGCTGGTTGTACGACTTGAAGGACCCAACTGGTAGGTTCGGAAGGTGGGCTACCGAGTTACTTGGGAATCAGATAACCATCAAGCATAGGAAAGGTGCCTGACATCACGTTCCAGATGCTCTCTCTCTCGGATGTACGAGACTCAGGTCGAAGCAGTTAATGCCGTTTCTGTAACGGAGGATCCCTGGTACCGCAGGTAGGTTAAGATTGTCCAAGAATTGCCGACGCATTTCTCAGACTGGAAGGTAGAGCGTGGACATCTGTCTTCCATCATCCGAACCCTCTCGTCGATCCACTGTTACCAGATCTGGGGGCCTGGAAATTGGTTCTGCCTACAGAGTTGAGGAATAAAGCTTTACAGGATGCGCATGATGCAGTTACCTCTGGTCATCTTGGTGTAGAAAAGACTGATGTTCGTATAGCTCTCTTGTATTATTGGCCGGGTATGTTCAGAGATGTGGCTGCTTACGTTCGATCATGTCCCACCTGTGAAAAACTCAAGGTCGAGCAGGCTGGCCCCGCAGGACTAATGGGTAAACGCGCCAAAGAACAACCATGGTTGTTCGTAGCAGCAGACATATGTAATGGGTCCGTTCTTACCTATTCGTGCCAATTATCGCTACTTACTGATATTCCAAGACATGTTTACAAAGTGGATAGAGTGTGTTACTTTAAGACAAGCTAATGGTTCGGATGTTCAGAAGGCTTTTGATGATTGTGTTGTTTTTAGATGGGAAAACCCTGAAATTTTGTTCACAGACAATGGTACTGAGTTTTTCAGTAGACTTATTTTAAAGGCCGCAAATCAGCTTGGTATTCGCCATTCTACTACTCCGCCGTACCATGCGCAGGCAAATCCAATGGAGCGGGTGAATAGGGTGGTTAAGACTATGATGGCTTCTTTTGTAGAAAGCGACCACCGAGGTTGGGGTAAATATATTCTAGATCTCCGGTTTGCTTACAATACAGCCGTGCATAGTTCAACTCGTATATCACCAGCCCCCTTGAATTTTGTAAGAGAGCCGAGGTTGGCTAGTTCGCTGAAATGAAAAGCATAGGGAATCCCTGAAATTATCCCATTAGCCGCAGAGGGGTGGGAGGATAGGACTAGAAGACTATCTGCATTGCTAGATTTAGTTGCCCGTCACTTATATTTAGCGTCAGATCGTCAGGCGGAATATTATAATCGTCGGATACGAGATATTCGTTATCAGATGGTGGACATGGTTTGGCGTAAAACTCATGTTTTATCTTCTGCACCAGATTTTATCACCAGGAAATTAGCTCCGAAATGCGAAGGTCCGTTTGAGGTTATTGAAGTTCTTCCTCCGGTTGTATATGTAACAAGGGGTGCGTCCGGAATGAAAGAAAAGTTTCATGTGAACGATTTAAAACCTTACTGGTCAGTCGATAAATCCGTGATTAACATCTCCCTTTCTCCTTCTAGGGAGAATGAAGAACAGTGGCCCGAAATTCAGAGAGTCTACGGTGGATGTCCTGAAGGAGAGGGGGAGAAGGGCACCTCATCAAAACCCCAGGGTCAAGCCAGTACCTGGGAGTGGACGGGAACCAGGGGAATGCAGCCTCGTTACCTCGAAGGTCAATAGGTCCTGATTCCATTCTTCAAGGAGGAGGCTTCCTCTCAGGAAAATCCTATCCTCCCCGGAAGAGGGGAAGGCCGCGAATAAGTGCCACCGTCCGCGGTATCCATGGGAGACCTTCGGGTCCAGATAACTCAAGCACTGGCAGTGACCGAGTACTACGGAATCGAGGAGAATGCCTGCGCCCTATTGCCAAGTGGGCAAGATCCGGAGCAGGCCCAGGAAGAATAGAAAGGCCTCCCAAGAGGACTTATCTCACCCGTATGTCCTCCCTCTCGACAGGATCGAGAGCCGTTCGTCGCAGCAAGCTAAGGGTCAACCGGGCGATTCCGAAGGTGAGAGCGGTGAGAGTGAAGAAGGGGGCGAAATCTCTCCTATCATCAGGAGGAGTCGTAGGATCCGGAAGAGATCTAAACAGGCTTCAGCCGAAACTTGATTGAACTTGCCGGAACTTGATTGATTCCGGGTCGCCGTCCGAACCTGCCACCCCTACTATGGAAAGAGGAAGGGGTCTTGAAAAAATAATAGATGAATCCACTACCCCAAGTGATACTTGTGTGGGGGCGAGCTCATTGGGGCTGGCTGTCTCCACTCCTCCATGGAAAACCACTGTTATAAGTGGTATTGGAAGGGGAAGGGGTTTTGTCCGCCCTACTGACTCACCACCCTCGCTTGTAAGGCCTCTGTCCCTGAGTGGTCTTGGACGTGGTAGGGGGCTGCGACGGCCTGGAAGTCAGTCCTCGCCGCCCATGGACATGGCTCTCCTGGGTGTTCTGCGGAAGGGGGGGGGAGTCGCTCGTCTGGAGGATCCGCCCCCCCCCCCAGGGATACATTCCCCCAAGTGGTATTGGGTTGGGTAGTTGTTCCATCGGGCCGATCAATTCTTCCTTCCTACCAACTGGTTCGGCCATTTCTGAGGGTCTCGAGGGAAGGGGTGGCCTCATCTGGTCTGGCGACTCCAATTCTCCGTGGAAATCCACGACGCCAAGTGGTAACGGACGAGAAGTGAGTTCTCTGCGGTCAGGAGATCCCCCTTTCCCACCCGTCAACACGGTTTGTTTGGGGGTCTCACGTGGGGAGGTTGATTTCCGTGTACTGGGCATCTCGCCACCAACTTGGAAACCCTCTACTCCATGTAGTATTGAAGGAAGATCTGGACTTGCTCAGCTTGCGGACCCACGCTCCCCGCTTGCGGTGCCCTTATCCCCGAGTAGTCCAGGGATCGGAGGTTTTGGAAGTGGTTGGACTTCTCCTCTAATTCGCCCGGCTGCGTGGGGGGTCAGTGACTGAGTGTTTACTCCGGGTCAGACTGGGGCGGTTCTTCGCGAATGACAGGGTCCGGAATTGTTCTCTCCTGCAGCAAGGCTTTGCTACCGAAGGGTACAGTGAGAACCCCTCTACAATCTACGTGAAGGAGAATGCTTAAACTGACACCACTCTGGTCATAACCACAACAGGTGTCCATTTAAGAAATACGTTTTCTGCTTTAGCTGTGGTGGACCAGCATTGAAGTTGACTAGTTGCACCAAATGTCATCTTGGATGTCAGGAGGGGACGATTAGCCCTAGGCATCCTTTGGGTCAAGAGCCTAGGTTTGTGCCGCCACCGTTGCTGCTCGGGACGGTAGTCCACAGCGTTGTGCCTCCTACACTTGACTTATCCCCGCAGTCGGGCGTATCGACTTTGCTGTTCTCATTGGCGGAACCGTTCCCGCTTGTGGTACGAGCTTGGGGTTTCTCAGCAAGTCATACTCAAGCGCTACAGACAACGTCGGATGTGCAAATGGACAGGTCAGTCTTGAATCGGGTATCGAAGGCGACTCGCGATATGGACCCAACAGTCCTTTATTGAAGGCGTTAGCGGGAGCCATTATTGACAAAATGCGTCGGGATACTAACTTTGATCCTCGTTAGCCATTTTGGGTATTAGTTTCAAGTTTCTCTCGCCGTAGTCTATAAGTTGGTTTGCCGTAGTCTATAAGTTGTTTTGCCGTAGTCTGTAAGTTTTTTTGTTGTGAATCTCAGTTATTATTTGTCAAACTTTAATCCTAGTGAGCTCAATGCGCGGAGAAATGTCGGTCGGTTTTTTTTGCCGAGTATTCTTTAAAGTCGTGCTGATAATCTGAATTGAACCATTGAATACTGGAGAGCATTCTCTTTATTATCTTTGATTGTAAAACATAAGCTAGTGAAAGAAGAGGGACGGAGAGAGAGAAGGGAGAAATTTTTTTTTTGCCTTGAGTTTTGCTCTCATAAATACTTGGACGACTATGTCTCGTGCCGTGTTTTGACATTTCTAAGGGATTCCTAACCTGTTATGAAGAATTACAACTCAACTCTAAGTTATCTCAGCATTCCTTAACTCATCTCACATTCTGGCGGACTCACTCTACGAGCAGTATCTCTTACCACTGGAGTGATACAAGACATTGATGGTGCCAGGTAGCCCGCCTATGTCCTTCTAGCGACTGAATTTTCTGGCTGACGTACTTACTCTACGAGCAGTATCTCTTACCACTCGAGTGATACAAGGCTCAACAATAAAGACGCCAGGTGGCGCGTCGATGTCCTTGTTAGCAAATTTCACTTAAGAAAATTAAAAGGAGGAGGTTTTCCTCGGGCGAGAAGAAAAGCTCACATTTCTTGTGGCCATATTGGTGAGAGGACACATCTTTTCGAATACTTGGATTGTGTTGATTTTTTTGGAGCAGTAAGGAGCGAATTGTATCTTGTTTGAGCATAAGTTTAAGGTAAATGATCATCTAACTTCTAATCTCTTTCCTTGGCCATTTTCTCTTCAATGTCCAAGGTTATTAGTTTTTTTTCATGAGTAATTATTCTCCATCTTGATTTAATGTTTAAGTCTTTGACATGAGGCGTTTAACCATTTGTTCAACTTGTTTATACATTTATCCTCTTTTAATTAAGCCTTTATCGTAATTTCCAATTTATTTTAATTTCATGTATTCCATTTGAATATTTTAATAAAGATGTTGCTAATTCATGTCAATACAGCTGATTTGACCTTGCCTAGAGATCGTCCCCTCGAATTCCCACTCCTGTAGAGCTCGTCCCAATAACTTACTACTGATCACTTTGATCAGGTTAATATTTGTAGTCCTTTTTTTGTACTGTACACCCGGTGGTGTCTCCACAGGCGCCTGGCGCCAAGCACTTGATACTGGTCAACTCTATCTTTCTCAATAAGTTCTCAGGTCATCGAAATTTATATCGTTTAGGCTGCCATTTGTGAAGGTAGGTCATTTGTCCACCTACTATTGAAAATCCTGTCACATAATTTTAACCTAAAACTAGCACAAAAAAAAGCAAGTTGAGATTCGGGCAATTGCATCGCGATTGCCGCGCGAGTAAATGTTATATTTTTCTGCACCCTTGTACTCTGAAAATCAATTTTCGAAATGAAAAAATTATTTCATAATTTTATTTACCTCTTATTTACGCTAGGATTTATTTTTAGTGGCCCTGAGAAAGTATGCTGTTATACATTTGTTATATTTCGGCCAATAATTGAAGATCTGTCTCTAGTATCTCATCGCCAAAATAAATATATCAACCTCTGGGGGTTCCTTCTTCATTTAGGAATATGATTCGAAGGGGATCTTGAGGAGATCGTCTTCGGTCGAGGTAGGGTCTATGGCCAGTTCTCATTGCACGAGTTCTAGTTGCACGAGTTCAGCTTGCACGAATTCTGGTTGCGCGGGTTTAGGTTGTGGAACTTTCGCAGTCTTTCCGGCGCCTAATCCATTCCTCCGAGGCCGACGTTGGTGTTGGTTTCGTCCGTGCCTACCCATGACCTGTCGGTAGACATTTTGTTATTATCAACAGGTGGCTTGCTGGATTCTAATCGTGTTTATTCGTGGGTTTCACGGCCTTCCTTCGTACTAGGACGAGAGTACCAAACAATGGCTTTCCATTGCCGTCCAAACGGTCCAGTGCGTGGGAAGGGTATTTAAGAAAAAGCCGACAAAGAGGTGAATACTTTTAGTGAGATAGTTGACACAACTTGTTCACGAGACACGTTGCCGTCCAAACGGCCCAACAGGATGGAATCGTTAACAAAAATAAAAAATGAAACACATGAACAGGTATAGATAAGGCAAAAACTGGCGAAATATGTCCAATAAACAAATCGCGAGGTACGTTAGCTAGCAAGGAGCAAAGCCTTCGATCCAGCTTCGGCGAGAGGACCAAATAACGATTGTTCATTGCCATCCAAACGGCCTAACGAGATAGAACGGTTAATTACTGAGAAAAGGCGCGAGGCCTTCGATCCAGCTTCGGCGAGAGGACCAAATAACGATTGTTCGTTGCCATCCAAACGGCCTATTGGGATAGAAGGGTTATTTATTGCAAAAAGCGTGAGGGCTTCAATCCAGCGTCGGCGAAAGGACCAAACAACGATTGTTCGTTGTCATCCAAACGGCCTAACGGGATAGAAGGGTTAATTACTGAGAAAAGGCGCGAGGCCTTCGATCCAGCTTCGACGAGAGGACAAATCAACGATTGATCGTTGCCGTCCAAACGGCCTAATGAAATAGAAGGGTTATTTATCGCAAAAAGCGCGAGGAATTCGATCCAGCTTCGGCGGGAGGACCAAACAACGATTGTTCGTTGCCGTTCAAACGGCCTAACGGGATAGAAGGGTTAGTTACAGCAAAAAGGCGCGAGACCTTCGATCCAGCTTCGGCGAGAGGACCAAACAACGATTGATCGTTGCCGTTCAAACGGCCTAACGGAATAGAAGGGTTAAGTATTGCAAAAAGCGCGAGGGCTGCAATCCACCTTCGGCGAAAGGACCAAACAACGATTGTTCGTTGCCATCTAAATGGCCTAACGGGATAGAAAGGTTAATTGCTGAGAAAAGGCGCGAGGCCTTCAATCCAGCTTTGGCTAGAGGACCAAACGACGATTGTTCGTGGCCATCCAAACAGCCTAACGGGATAGAAGGGTTAGTTGCTGCAAAAAGGTGCGAGACCTTCGATCAAGCTTCGGCGAGAGGACCAAACAACGATTGTTCGTTGCCGTTTGAACGGCCTAACGGGATAGAAGGGTTAATTACTGCAAGATACGGAACATTATTCCAAGATTGCGCGGTCCGGGAAAACATAGAGACTAAACGGGCGCGAAGCGGAAATAACATAAGCGAGGGGATTAAACACAATAGAACATTCAGAATAATGAGTGAAAAAAAAACACTCAGATCAAAGGGAGGCAAAGAAAAGTCAAAATAAGCCGACAAAATAACACAGGGAAACACTGATTCTAATAAATAAGGTAAATGCATAAGCAGAAACAATGCAATACAAATTCCGTGGGTCAATCGATACGCAGTAGACGGCAAATCAAGAAAAATATATACAAAACGATAAATATACGGATATATTCACTTCCGGATATTTCAGATGTGTGGAGATGCGGGAATTGGTACAGCAGGTTATATGTTGCGGTTATCGAGCTGAGGATGGAAGGGAGACAAGTTATAATCAAAGAATTATCAAATTGCGTTACCCCTAGGTTGTGAAGAAGGTAAACACAGAAACAAAACTAACTTTACACGTCAAATACACTGTATTTTGAAAACGACGAACACTACAATCACTTCAAACCACTTCTACTACTCTCGGCGGCGTAGAGAGAATAAAAATCACAAGTTCGTTAAAAGTTCTAAGGCATAAGAGAAAAACACTTTCGTTCAATGTGGCGGGCTAGACACAGAATGAGTCTCAAGTACGCGTGCTGTTGCCGAGCGAGGGACGAGAGTCAGGCCCCGGTAGCAGGGGAAACTTCTGACCAATCCGGTGGGCCCAGACTGTGAGAAGGAACGGAGAGCGCTGTGGTGGGATGCACCACCCACCCTCAACCCGCTCTGTCCCGCGTGCCGAGAACTGCACGTGCCTTTTCAGCTCAAAAACTAGATAAGAATACTAGAATGGGTTAAACAAAATTGCTTGATTTATGAAAGCGATTAAAGCGAAAATCAGACTTAAGATGGGTAGCTTGACTCATAGTGACATGAATGTAGATTACATTACGCTTCCGATAAATATCTATAATTAAAACCTAATACTTCTTACGACAGAGTATTATGAAAATAACATTATATGAAAAAGTTGATAAATATAATGGGCTATCTTAATATTATCATTATTATATTTATATTGTTTTTGATAAAGTATACCCTATTTTCATCATCACGCTATACTTTTCAGACGAAGTAATTTGAAGTAACAATATATAGATCAAAATAATCCAAATTATAACAACAATAATATATTATATTAGTATATATATATATATATTAGTATACTAAATGGTTGCTGATAATATACGCGTTAATAAAATATACCGTAATACTTATCATGACAGATTATAAAAATAATGATAATTATTGTAGTTTCTATAGTATTATACGATAATACAAATTATACATACGTAAGAGATTAACTTCTCATATTCAATTGAACTCGTTTCATATATTAATTTTGGGTTAACTTAACTAGTTGCTGTAAAGATAGAGGCGGCGTTTTTCAGGAATAAATTAGAGAGTTGAACAATACGGTTTTCTATACATTTTAAACAATTCCATACTTTTTT
>CAKNXH010050488.1:29626-40803 GCA_932178445.1 Andricus quercusramuli
TATTAGTAAGATACCTAGATACCTGTAGAGGTCCTTCGTGAGGAAGGAATCATAGCGAAAGAACCTTTGGCCGTCAGTGCGAAGTCGATCGCCAAACATGACTGTTGTATTCACCTTTACCTGACATTATAATAACCCTAGACAGGGCCCGTCAATTTTTGTTACCTTTAAGGAGCCTGTGGGGCGTATGTGACCCCAATGCGTCAGTTTGTACTAAATCCTATCTATCAGTAGTAAAATGACTTTAATATAGACGAATCTCTTCGTTTTTTAACCAAGGAGAGAATGGTGTATATTGAAGTTTATTTATTTAATTTTAAATGAGTAAACAAATTGTTTAAACAATAAAAAATGTCAAAAAACCGGAAAATTACGTTTTTTGGAAAAAAGTAGTTCTTTCTTTTTCTAATTATTCGATTTGAAAATTTCAAACGGGTTTTTGAAGAGAACTTTTTGCACCATCAAGCTGCAATGCTCGCTGTTTTATTGTTTTAAAAAAGTATAATTATTTTTGAGTTTGAATTTGAAAAATTTTGAAAAACTACAATTTCATGAAATTGAAGGAAGAGAATAAAACAATTTTTTACAGAGAATAAATGTTAATGTTTTTATTACTTAATGAAAGATGAATATTAAAAAAACAAGTTTCAGTACAAAAATAACTCCACTCTCAGCGCAAGCGAGGTACCTCTAGTCTTGTGCGTAGTTGCGGCTCCACTAAGCTCATAATGAGCGATTTCAAAAAGTCTCTGCGATTCATTTTTGGGTTCGCAGAATTAAAATTGTACAAAATTAGGGAGTTTATTCCACCTTGGTCGAGCATCCCACTCCAAACTCTCATCGGCCATCGCAGAATTTTTCTCGCTGTTGTGTATTCATGACACACATGGTCAAATGTGTCAGTGCCTTTAGTGGTGTTATAAAATGTAATTATTTCTGGCTTTCTTGTTTCCTGGTCGATTTCGCCTGTGTGGTGTAGAGATGAAAGCAAGATGACGATCTTGTTTCTTTTGGGAGTGTAAAACAGAAGAGTTTTTGTCCCATCAAAAGCCAATTTTGTTAAACCAATGTCACCAGCACACTTGAAAGAATCAGGAATCTGTGGTTTATTTTTTCTCAGAGTACATCCCATAAATTTCCAAAATCATGCATGCAAACATTTTTTGGAACTCAATGCTGTATGATTATATAATTACATATGCAGTACATTGTTTTTAGACAAAAAAGTCAAATTGACTCAACTCCACAAAATTTATACGTATAAAGGCCTCTGGGGCTTCTGTGACCCCACGCACTTCACTCATATTTGTCACTTCACAACGATGCACAATAAAGGCACTGGACCGACTAGGTTCCACTTCCAGAAAGTGAAAGTGAATTATGGATAAGGTCTTGATGCAAAAACATCGTCTCTGAGTTCGGGAGTGTACTTTGATTTTCATTTGGGGTCGTCAAAGACCCCACGGGCCCTGTCTAGGGATAAACACGAATCACCGGAACACGAATGACCCATGTGGATGGACTCAGTCGTTGCAATTGGGTGGGTGTGATTAGCGACAATCCTTTCGAGACAAATTTTATGTGTGCAAAAAATAAAGATGAGCGAATAATCGAGATTGAAAAGCTTCTAGAAAAAAATTAAGATAAGCTGTACGAATCCACAAATGGCGTTATTTTGATAGATTCAGCTTTGAATTTGAATTTAATTTATTATGTGCTGGTTACATTTTTAATCTTTAAATAATGCTATCTCAAACAGAAAATATTAATTGTACATGACGAATGCCAAGAAAAGAATTTATATTGTACGACATATAATAATTGACTTCGGCTCCGAGGATGGAGATATCCAGGATAGGCCGAACTGTAGAATATAGTTTGTATGAGTAAGATACCCAGATACCTGTAGAGGTCTTTCGTGAGGAAGGAACCATAGCGAAAGAGCCTTTGGCAGTCAGTACGGAGTCGACCGCCAAACATGACTCTTGTATTTACCTTTACCTGACATTATAATAAACAAGTTCCAGTATTTTGATTTCAATTCTCTGGCTTTATTCATGTCAAGCCCTCTTAATCGCTCGACAAACTGTTACACAATGATTTATCATTTGTTCGCAACTAAAATCTAAAAGCCAAAGCAAAGTAAAAAATTTCAGCAAAACTAGTAATTTTCCAGCAATTATTTAAAATCACATAATTTTAAACAATAACAAATTGTTTGAGCAATGAGTTTTGTTAAATTGTTAAAATTAGTAATTCATATTCACTAAATTCAATTGATTATTACCTCAATCCAAGTGAAAAGTTGACAAAAATTGAAAATATCAGAAAAAACATCTTTTTTAATATCCCTTACATGTGCTGATGAGTCAACTTCCTTTACAATATTTTTATGAGGGAAATAAAAAACAACACTTGAACCTATTTTCAAGTATTTTCCATAAACTCTCTTATTTTCTTATTGGATTTATTGAACTTATTTTTCATAAACTTAAATAATATTAATAATAATAAATATACTATCAAAATATGACATTCAGAGTGTTAAAAATTCACTGGTTTTTTAAAACTTCAGATGAATAGTTTAATCCCATTATCAATATTTATATTGAAGAATATAGAAGTTATATAATTTTGGGACACCTGTTCGTCCTAAATTGATCAATGATTACGACTTCGACGAACATAAGATAGCATCAACTTTCTAAAAATTAATTTTTATATCTAGATTCCAGGATTTATTATCGCTTTTTAGAGTTGGAAGGAATTTGATTACCTTGATTGTCAAAAGAGCAAGTGTAAGCAAATAGTGCAGCAGAAACGAGATGTTACGAAAAAACCTACTTTTTAATGAACATTTATAAAAGTGGGTGAAAGGAATGGATGTAGGAAATTTTTTCGGCTTTGACAAATGCTAAAATTATTTTTGTCCACAATACATAGACAATAAACTAATGAACAGCCACTAATTTTGAATAAAGTTTTTCAATCGAATTTTTCAGCAAGATATAACTTCCGAAGGCCTTATCTCCTAAACTATTTGAGATAAAACCGAGGATGAAAAATTCATTTTTTCAGTCTTACGAGGAATTTGTTTCACTTTAATTTTTAATGTGGCGACATTGAAGTAGGATACTCTAAAATGGAGGGATATTGAGAAAAAATGATCAAAACTATAATATTTCAAAATGGTTCAAAAATTTTAATGAATCCGCATTTCCAAACATATTTAAGGCTTAGATAATTTTTTGGATGCGAAACTATAGAGTTTAAGGTGCATAAAACAACTTCGGGTTCTGCCACTGGTTACACTGAAACTGCCAAGAAAAGGACAAGAATAAAATTAACGCGATTGGCTTGTAATTCCTGCGCAATGTTTGCAGTAAAACGTTAATGGACAACGACATTGATGAGAGAATTCTCAAAGAATGTGGTGTAGAGGAAACACTGTTTGACAAGTATCAAAGAAATTTATTGAGATTGCTTTGGCATGTTGAGGGAATGAAAGAAGAACGGCTGACGAATCTAATATATTTTTATTATTATTATTATTATAGATTAGCAGTTCGAACTCGGAAGTTCATTGCCTCACTAACCCGAAACCGCCACACATCTCTATCCTGTGCATCCTCCATCCAGTTTAAGTAATCATGTCCTAGTTCTTTTAAATCATCCCTCACATTTTTCTCCCATCTGTTTCTCGGTCTGCCTAAGGGTCTCTTACCAGTCGGCCTCCCTTTTAAAACTTGCGCCACTGTTCTTTCGTTTCTCATTCTTGCTACATGCCCTGCCCATCTTAATTTACGCGCTTTCATTACTCTATTAATATTTGCTGACCCGTAGAGAGCATGCAGTTCATCATTATGCAGTTTTCTCCATTCACCTGTCTCTTCGTCCCTTTTTGGACCATATATTTTTCTAAGTACTTTATTCTCAAAAACTCTAAACCTATTCTCCTCTCCTTTCGTCAGCGCCCACGTTTCGCACCCGTACATGACGACCGGCATTATTATCGTTTTGTAAATTCTCACTTTGATGTTTCTGGATAGCAATCGCGATTTTAATAGCGTGTTTGCTGCATAATAGCACCCAATGCCAGCGTGCAGCCGCGCGTTGATTTCCGTTTTAATCCTATTTCCGCTAGTTATAATTGACCCGAGGTATTTAAACTCGCTAACCCTTTCGAATTTCATATTTCCGGCTGTTAGATCCCCGTCTTGATTACTTTGTTCAGATCTGACGACGGTCATATATTTTGTTTTCGTTTCGCTAACCTCCAAGCCAATATCTTTGGCTTTTGTGATCAAGATTTCTGCATTTTTAGCTACCGTTTCTTTATCATCCCCTAGTATGTCGAGATCATCCGCATATCCAAGAATTTGTATTACCCCATTGAGGGTAGCACCGGTCGGATTCGCCTGCACTTGCCTAACCACGTATTCTAAAACTAAGTTAAAAAGGACGCACGAAAGTGCATCGCCCTGTTTCAGACCATCGCGGATCGAAAACTCTTCAGATAACCTTCCGTTTACGCGTATTCTTCCCCTACTGCCGCTTAAGCAAATTTCGATAAGTCTAATCAATTTTCTTGGCACACCCAAGAAATCTAGGATCCAGTACATTCGCGCGCGTATAATAGAGTCGTAAGCTTTTTTAAAATCGATAAATAGCTGATGCACTGCTTCATTAAATTCCCATTTTTTTCTAGAAGTTGTCTAATTGTGAACATTTGATCGCTTGTAGATCGGTTTCGGCGGAATCCACACTGGTAATCCCCAATGATTTCCTCGGCGAAAGGAGTTAGCCTACCTAAGATTACATTGGACAGGATCTTATAACACGACGACACAAGTGAAATTCCCCGATAATTGTTACAGTTCATTTTATCGCCTTTTTTAAAGATAGGAATAATAATAGAGTCATTCCATTACTCTGGAATGCATTCTGTTTTCCAAACTGCGCGTATTAATTTACAAATTTGTCTTTTGAGGCAAGGGCCACCATTTTTTATCAGTTCAGCCGGTAGGTCGTCGATGCCTGCGGCTTTGTTATTTTTCAACTTCTTTATGGCCATTTCTATTTCTATATCAGCAGGATCATCAATTAATAGATCAGCAGTGTGGATTTCGCCGAGATTACCTTCGACGGGGGCTTCGCGAACATTCAATAGTTTATCGAAATATTCTTTCCATAAATTCAGTCTCTTTGTCGCATCGGCTACTAGGTTGCCATTTTCGTCCCTCATTACTTCCGTTCTACTTTGAAAGCCTTTCCTTATAAAATTAATTCCCCTGTACATCTCGCGCGGGTTATTCTGTTTATTATGTGTTTCTATTGCTAGTATTTTATTCTCTTTCCACTCCTTTTTCTTGGAACTATAGAGCCTATTTGTACTTTTACTAATCTCGAGATACTTCTTATGTGTTTGATCGCACTTATTTTGTAAACTACTTAGTCTGGCCTCCCAACGTTTTTCAAACCCGAGTTTGCACTCTTCGTCATACCATGGTTTGCTTTTTGTTACTTTCTTTAAACCTATCGTAAGTTTCGCGGCTGTCTTTACCGCCTTTTTTATATTGCTCCATAGGGTTTCCGGGTCCTCCGATTGATTATTGTTATTGTCTCTCTGTTTTCGGAGAGCGTCAAAGCTATTAGAAATCTCAACTTGATAATTTAATGTTTCTGTTGCTGTTTTGAACTTATCTATATTGAAACGAACTGTTGGCTCTGTGCGGCTTGTTCTCTTACTGATCGCTAGCCTAGATCTTAGTTTTACTATCACGAGAAAATGGTCTGAATTTAAATCCGCTCCCCTATACGATCTTATATCGAGAATGTTTGTATGACGTCTTCTGTCAATAAGAACGTGATCAATCTGATTGTGAGTGTTACCATCTGGTGATATCCAGGTGGCCTTATGTATATTTTTATGCTTGAAATATGTGCTTTTGACAACGAGGTTCTTTGAAGCTGCAAAGTTTATTACTCTAGTTCCATTATTATTACTGACGTCATGCAAACTTTCTGATACTATTGTAGGCCTATACATCGGTTCTTTTCCAATTTCCGCGTTGAAATCTCTCAATACTATTTTTGCGTCAAAAGTTGAGAACTTGTCAAAAACCTGCTCGATTGTTTCGTAAAAGAGATCTTTAGTGTCTTCGTCTTTGTCCTCGGTGGGGCAGTGCACGTTGATTAATACCTGTTTGCTGAAAATACCCTTCAGTACAATGTATGATAACCGATCGTCAATGAATTGCATGTCGATAACCGCTTGCGAAATTCGTTTATTAATAAGAAAACCGGTCCCCAGTGTGCGCCCCTTAGCTCCCCCGAAGTAAAAAGTATAGTTATCCTTAGAAATTGGCCCGAAATCTCCCGGCCAGCAGGTTTCTTGAAGTGCTATTAAGTCAGTTCTGTAATCATTAGCTATCTTAATGAGTTCGCTAAATCTGCCAGTATATAGACTACGCGCGTTTAGAGTTCCCACCCTTAGATCTTTAACTGTAGTTTTTTGTTTTTGCAAGTTAGCCGTGGTAGTTTCAAGATAATCCGCACGTTGGGATCCTATTCCGATCGTAGGTGAGTCCACTGTCCCAGGAGTGATAACCCCCATACCTCCCTAGGCCTATACTGGAATCAGTACCCCTTTGGCCCTATACAGGCGAATCATTCCACACATCCCTTGCGGGCAGTGTCATCGCTGCGGTGTCCAATGAGCAGCAGGATTTTTCCCTTACAAGATTTTTAGTTTTGGTTCGGGGTAGTGTTTCTAGGTGGATACACGCTGCACCTTGGCCTGCCAGGACCCACCCATTGCGTATGATCGTGAATGGTTGGGTCCTCCCAAGGCATGGTCATCGTGTTTTCTACCAGTGCTAGGCAGTGCTAGGCCAACATCTTAGGCTGGGCTCACCACACCCACGACTGGTTCCTATCGGCTGTCCGCGGCTGCTTATTCTTGTATTCGCAGCTAACCTGAAGGGCTGTTCAGCCGAACGGACCGTTCCTCTATCCGCAACCCGAGGACGCGCTGCGTAGTGGTTACAGGAACCCACCGAGCAGATCTAATATATTTAGGTAAAGTAAATGGTATCGTACTCAGAGGCAGAATAAGGAAAGACTGGGGGCATGTGTGAAGAATACCCTATGTCAAAAGATATAAGAAGCCATAGAAACACAAGAGCTTGCATGAGAAACTGTATGGACGTGAAGGAAGCAAAAGTGGTATGACAGGACAGGAAATTGTGGCGACAAGTAGTTTATAAGAGATTCACGATAGAGTGTTTCAGTGGAGTGAGAGACGCTTGAAAGGAAAGACTTCGGATACCAATTGACACGCACGGAGAGCTTTAAATGGTGATATTGTCAAGCTCTTCACTCGGGATGATTGCTAGAGAGATGGACCTGCGACCTGGGTTGGAGCAGTGTTGTGGAACGAAAGTGGTGTTTAAATAATCGAACGGGAATTCAGATTGAGCTAAAAATATACACCCCTCCCCCCTCCCAGCCACTCTCACGCCTCGTGCACTGAATTCCTTGATTCCTAGTAAAACGAGGTTCGCATTTAAACGAGACCAAATTACTGCAGCTAGGCATACACAATATCCAGAGTGTTGCATTTTACAAGCGCAAAGAAAATTTAAATCGGAAAGAAAAAACTAAAACAAGATCATTTTCTAGAAAAAGCTCTCTGTTCCGGCCAGTATAATTTTCTTCTGATTATGTGTTAAAAATATTACATTAACCAATTCATCCCTGTAGGAGTGTTTCCTACGAGGCGAAATTTCGAGTCATTTTGAGCACCTTGATGAAATTCTTGTGGGACTCTCCTAAAAGTTCTTTTTTCGTAAATTCGTAAGGTTAAATAAGAAGCCATAATATGTATATTGAACATGAATGAATTTCATAAAATTTAATTCCCTTTTTTTATTATAATTGACAATGCCTTCCTCATCACGTGATAGTAGCGAGAATCGTTATTTAAAAAAAAAAGTATATTGTTAAGAAATATTTCTACTCTTTACAAAGGTCATGAGTCTAATAGTTTGCGAAATAGGTGTATCGGAGTTTTTTGCATCGTGATGATAAAATTGTGTTTATAACAAAACTGTATACCTCGGTACGGATTGGTAATTTTTTTCAAACAAGTTCATACATTTTTTATATGTTTGAAACCATATGTCTTAAAAGCTGAAAGGTATACGAAAAGCAGAAACAATAAAAAGATTTATGTAACTTTTTAATAACGCTTGAAGAGATTGACAAATATTTTTTAGTACGCGTGCATTTTTTAGAGGCATGTGGTTTTATCGTATACTAAAATATATTGAAAAAATTGACAAAATTCGGACGCAGCAGGTTTAAAAATTATCAAATTCACGACTTCGGTAAAAATTTAGAATTTATTAAAAAGAATTTAAGGGGTCATTCCATTTTATTCCGGCGAAGTCGATTGCGGCTTGATTTTTTAAAATGCTGATACTCAACTATAATATTTATCAATGTTCTCGGAGCTTTTCACATGAATTTTTTGAATTACATTCTTTTAAATTTTGGAATTAGATTCTGGAAGCACAAGGGTGTAGAAAAATGTCACACTTACATGCACTATAGAATTAGGAAAAATTCAAATTACACTATTTGAAATGTAATTGAACGAAATCAGGTGTATTCAACAGTCTTTAAACTTTTGTCATCAAGAAATCGAAAATTCTCGAATTATAAAACTCCCACAACAATTAAAATAATTATTTTTTCAATAAACATTATTAACTTCTTGAAGATACTATAATCACATATTTTTATAAGAAAAAATATTTTTCTTGTTCAAAGTTTCCAAAATTATTGTTTGAGCTTAAAATAACAATACTTCAAGACAATTTTCACCCAGAAATATATATTTTTTAATCATTTTTATTTTAAAATTAAGCAATAATTTTAGAAACTTCAAACAATAAAAATATTTTTTTCTATAAAAATAGTTGATTATTATATTTGTTTGCATTTGGGGATTTTCTAGGTCAGATATTTTATAATTTGGCAATTTTCTGTCGGGAATTTTCAAATTTGGTAATATTATAAACTGTTGGGTATTATCCATTTCGGTAATATCATAAACTCTTCGGGAATTTTCTAATCGGGAATTTCCCAATTTGGAAATTTCATTTTTTGAACCTCCTATGATTCGGGAATTTTATCACATATTCAAACATTGTATTATTCGAGAATTCCCCAATTCGGGAATTTCACATAGTCGGGAATCTTATTTTCTGGGATTTTCTAGTCCTCCATTTTTTTCAAATATTGTTATTTCAAATTCATAAAATAAATTCAGAAACTTCAAACATTTAATTTTTTTTAAATATAAATATCTGATTATTGCATTTTTACAAAACGAATGAATAATATTCATTTGAAAAAAATTAATTGTTTGAATTCTGGAATTTTCAAATTCAGATATTTGATAATTCGGCCACTTTCTGTCAAGAATATTTAAATTCGGTAATATTATTAACTGCTGGGAATTTTCAAATACGGCAATATTATCAACTGTTCGGGAATTTTCCAGCTCGGGAATTTTACAGTGTCGAGAATTTTATTTTCGGGATTTTTCCGTTGGTCCGAAAAATAATTTTTGTCTAAGCTGTAAAAAATACCTAGATCCGTCACTAAATGTTCCAACTTCCAAATCAATTCCATTCCTACTTTTTGGTTTTGTTCCTAACCGACAATACCGACTGTGGCAGAAAGTATCACAATAAAATCTTTCAAGATTGGTTACCATCTTATGAACTACATAAGCTATGGAGTAATCTTTAAAGATGGTGACGATGGTTGCAATGCGTCAAGTTGTTTATTTACATCCACGAAAAATACGTTTTGATTCGTCCGCGAAAATTCTAATTATTTTGAAAATAAAAATTAGATAAGTGAAAAGTTGTTTTAAATCTGGTGTCCTGATTTATAGTTTTTCACTTATGCTTTGCCGTTTTTCCATTGCTGCAAAGAACGTAGCAGACGATAGCTTTTATTGTGTCCTAAGATAATCATCCGCCAAATAGCATGTAATCTTTAACAGCCGAAAATTTCAAATGCAACAAAATTTAACTTCAGTTTTTTCTATTCTGTTTTGAACAGAAAAACTTTTTTCACCAACAAAATTCCAAGTTGATGCATGAATAGAAAAGACTTCTTGATCATAAATTTTTTAATAAAATAATTCTGGCACTTTTTGTGAAATATCATAGACCTGGGGAAAGGATATGGTGTGACAGAACTTCCGTCTTCTTTTTCTAGCTTGAAAAATCATAATTTCTAATACAAAATTTGATTTGTCTGATTTCTCATTGTCTTTTGAAAATTTTTTGTATTAATTTGTAATTTTGCATTTTTTTGTAAATTACCATATTCAAAGTGATCAAAATGAAAACTTTTGTTTGTCTATTATCTAGAAAAATATTAAACAATTCAGTGTTATTTTTAGCAATATTGTCTTTGAATAATGCTAGAAGTTCTAGTTTTTTTTCTGAAATATTAAAAAATTTTGTCAACTTCTTACTCAGAGCGAGGTAAAAAATAACGCAATTTAACAAATTCCATGGTTTGAACAAGTTATTATTGTTTACAACTACCTTCTCCTATAGAAATGCTAGATAGTTACGTTTTTTTCTGAAATTTTCAAGTTTTGTTCAGTTTGTACTTATAGGAAGGTGATAATTAGTGCAATTTATCAAACATAATTGTTTCAATAAATTATTATTATTTCTAACCATCTTTTTCTCTGGTAATGCTAGACAGTTGCGGTTTTTTCTAAAATTTTAAAGTTTTTCTCCACTTTCCGCGTGGTGAAGTAATAATTAATAGAAGCTAATAAAGATTAATGTTCCAATAATTTATTACTGTATTTAACTAACTGCTCTTAGATAATTGCTTGGAAGTTGCGTTTTTTCCGAAATTTTGCTTTCTCATAGAGGAAGCTTTGTAATGGTAACATTTTTCGAAATTTGATTTGTCTGATTTGTATTTATATTTAAGAAATTCTTTTTATTCCCAATCTGCCGAAGTTGTAAATTTCACAAGTTTTTAATTTCTGTGTGGCAGTGCATTTACTAAAATATTTAAGTAATTAAAAAAAAATCAATAAACTTGATTTTTTCCTTAATGTTCAAACCTAT
>CAKNXH010050489.1:9005-31669 GCA_932178445.1 Andricus quercusramuli
GAATTTTCTACAAAAGCAGTTGCATTTTAAACCCAAAAATACGAATTTTGAAAAGAAAACTGTTGAATTTTCAACAAAAAATTATGACTTTTTAACTAGGTTGCTAAATTTTCAACAAATTAATTATAGTTTCAAATAAATAATAAAACGTTCAACTGAAAGTAGTTGAAGTTTCTTATATTGTTCTATTAATACAGTATGTATTTAAGTAGAAAGACGAGAAAAAGGAGAAAACCCGATTTTTTATTGAACTTTTAAGAAGTTTTATAATTTGAAGCCCTACGAAGGGCTAACCAAAGCCCAACCAATAAAATCTCGATTTCGACAAAAATAAAGAAAAGTGAATTGGTGCAAATTTGAATTAATAATCACTATATAGGAAAATTAGAATAATGTGAAACATTTTAACCTTGTTTTAACCTCTTTTCCGAGTGCTGGTTATCGAAATTTTTTGTTTGTTTTATGATATTTAGAACCGTTTACGACCGTGAGATACAGGTCATGATTTAGCTGGTATTTTTCTTTACTGTAGGGTGTTCTGATTTATTGTATTTTTTAATTTTACAATATTTCTTATCAGTTTAATGAAAAATTGAAGTTTATTTTCAATACTTTTAAAATATTCGGTTAGAAAACTTAGTCTTCACAACCCAAAATGCTCTCGAAAGCAGGGAAATACTGCGATGTTTCACGAGATTAGGAGAATAATAGCGGAATACATTCATTTTAATAACATTAATGTAGGCACCATATTCCTAAGATTTCAAGTCGAAATATATTGCATTTTCAACAAAATAGTTGAATCTTCAACCAAAAAAGATTAATTTTCTAACAAAAGGGATGAACTTTTAACAAAAGAGTCAAAATTTCAAGCAAAAGAGACAAATTTCTTACAAAACAGTTGAATTATTAAACAAAAATAGTTGGTTGAAGTTTCTACAAAATTGTTGAATTTTCAAACGCAAAAGACGATTTTTCTACAAAACAGTTGAATTTTCAATAAAAAAATATGAATTTTTAACAAAATTGTTGAAATTTCAACAAAATAATAAAATCTGTAATTAAATAATGAAATTTTGAACAGAGAAGATGAATTCTCAACCAAAAATATATTAGATTTTTTAATTAAAATTGAAACTTTCATCGAAGAATAATTGAATTTTCTTCGGGGGTTCATTTAATTCAGTTCACATTTAAGCAAAACAAAAGAATAAAGGGAAAGTTTCATCAAAATTAGGGAAAAATAGGAATTCTTCAAAAAAATGTGTCGAACGACGCAACGTTATAGGCGCTATCTTTTAACCTACAAAATCAAAATCTTAATTTGCAAGTACTTGTACAAGTTTCTTCATCTTTCGTTAATCACCAGCAGCACCAGGAATCTTGGAAACAGGTGAATTTTCAACCTAGAAGATTAATTTGCGACCAACAAAGACACATTTTCAACAAAATACATGCATTTTCAACCAAATAAGTTGAATTTTCAACTAAAAAAATATCATTTTTCAACAAAAAAAGTAAGTTAAATTTTCAGCTCAAAAATTTTTTTTCAACAAAAAACAACACATTTTCAACCAAAGAGATTAATTTTCAATCTAAAAAATCAATTTTTAACAAAAAAGTTCAAAATTCAACTATAACGTACTAATTGAATTTTCTACAAATAAAGACGAAATCCCATCTAATAAAAATGAATTCTTAACGAGAAATGTCATGTTTTATACTTCAACCAAATAAGATTTCAATTTTAAATCAAAAACACTTGCATTCAACAAAAAACGACAAATTTTCAAAAAAATTGTTGCATTTTCAATAAAATAATTAATTTTCAAACAAAACAGACGAACTGTGGACCGAAAGTATAATAGTTAGACTTCTGAGTTTAAAAAAAAATTAACAATTAACCAAAAAAGAATACTTTTCTGCCAAAGATTGAATTTTCTACCAAAATAGTTGAATCGTCAACGAAAAAAGATTAATTTTGAACCAAAAGAAATGATTTACGACCAAAAAATATAATACTAGACTTTTGAATGAAAAGGAAAGAATTTTTAACCAAAAAAGATAATTTTTCAACTGAATTTTTAACACGCAAATGATTCTCAACCAACAAGTTAATTCAAGTTAAATCAACAAGTTGAATTTTTAATCAAGAAAGATGAAATTTCTAACGAAAGAGACGAATTCTCAATTCAAGAAGAAGAATTTTCTACAAAACAGTTGAATTTTGTACCATAATAGTTTAATTTTTAACTCAAAAGGATTCATTTTCCACAAAAAAGTTGAATGTTTTATCCGAAATTGTTTTTTCAACAAACATGTTGAATACTAAACCAAAACAGATTAATTTTCCACCAAACAGTTGACTTTTTAACCAAAAAAGATCAAAATTTCTACCAAGAGATCCAATTTTAATTTTAAAAAAATAATAATAATTCTCTGGAAAACAGTTGAACTTCCAATCCTAAAATATGAATTTTCAACCCAAAAAGATGAATCAAGAAGATTAATTTTCGACCAAAATAGATGACTTTTTAAGAAAATAATGAAATTTTCAACAAAATAGTTCAATTTTCAACTAAAAAAGATAAATTTTCAATCAAGGAGATTATATATCTACGAAAAAGGACGAATTTTCTACAAAATAAGTGGAACAGCAAAATTTTCAATTAAAAAAAATTATTTTTCAACAACAAAACGAAGTTTCTACCAAAGAGGTGAACTTTCAACTAAAGTCTTGAATCTTCAACCAAAAAAATTATTTTTTAACAAAGTAGTTCCACTTTCAATCAAATAGTTTAATTTGCGACCAAAAAGACGAATTTTCATAATAATACAATTTTTAACCGAAAAGATGAATTCTCAACAAAAAATATAACATGTAGTACATTTTTTAATGTAAAAAAATTAACTTTCAACGAAAAATAATTGGAATTTCTTATAGGGTTCGTAAAGAGTTAAAATTTCAGACAAGAGACGAATTTTTCACAAAACATTTAAATTATTAACCAAATAGTTGAATTATCAATTCAACCCGATTGTTGACGGTTCTATAAAATTGTTAAATTTTCAAACGAAAAAAAGAACAGCTATTTTTCTACAAAACAGTTGAATTTTTGATAGAAAAGGATGACTTTCTAACAAAATTGTTGAATTTTCCACATAATAAAATGTGCAACCAAATAATAATATTTTGAACCGAGAAAATGAATTCTCAACCAAAAGCAGAATAGATTATTTTCTTAATAAAAAGAATTAACTTTCAACGAAGAATAATTGTATTTTCTTATTGAGTAAATTTAATTAAGGGAGAAATTGTAAAGAGTGTAAAGTCTGAATACTGGAAATTTTTCTTACAAAATAAAGAAGATTTCACACTGCTTTTAAATGCAGACTACACAAAGTGTGTCAAACTACGCAACAATTCAGGCCCTATCTTTTAACCTAGAAAATAAAATTCGTAATTGGCCAATACCTGTAAAAGTTCCGTCATCTTTTGTCCAACACCAGGAATCTTGGAAACAGGTCCCACTGAGGAAAGTAGAGCAGCCGCAGCACAAGGGTATACCAAAGTCTGTCCATTCGGTTTATTCAAAGAGCCTCCAAGTTTCGCCAGTAATTTATTATGAGCAATTCCTGCACTACAGGTGAGTCCCAGCTCCTTGAAAACCTTAGTCCTCATCTCCATCGTGATCCTCGCAGCCGCCATCAACCTCGCATGACATCCACAGGGACATTCTTCCTCCGGGTCTCCAAAAAACTTTCCATTACCCATCAAATCCGCACTATCAATCTCCGAACTTTTATCACACATATATTTCTCCGTGAGCGAGCTGACGTCAATAAAACACTCATCCAATCCTAATCTTTCAACAAGTGGAGTGAACCGGTGAAAAATTTCAAAAATCTTGGTAGAAACTTGTCGATACCTCGTCAAATCTTCTCCTAGGATTAAAACTAAACCTGGACATAACTGGAGTGCCTCCTGGACAGACATACACTTTTCAATTCCAAATTGCCGAGCCAAATAATTACTCGTAACGACAATATTTTTTTGTTGAACTCCCAGCGGTTTATCTTTGTGTTCCGGATGCTGGACCATTTCCACCTGCGCGTAAAAACAATCCATGTCCAGGTGAATTATAGATCGCGGATGTTCTATAATTCCATCTTCTGCGATTTCCATTGACATTATAGTTATTTTTACAATTATTTCTATTTTAATCACAGTTTTTTCTTTTTTTTAATTAACTTTTTCCCTTTAAATCAGCAACGACACATCTTCGGTGGAAAGGAGAAACGAAAACGAGAACTGAAAACGAGAAACGTAGAGGCCAACTTTCTCCTACGCTCGTTTCTCAAAGAAAATTGTCGAAATGGGGTTATAAACTGTATCGGTTTGTTGGTAAACACACGCCTTCAGATGCGAAATTTTCGCGCGATTTTCCGATGACACTTGTCACGTGCTTTGAAAGCTTGCCGAGACCTGCAGGTACATCTCGATTATTTGGCTTGTTTTAGCCAGTCCGAAACAAACGAAACTGTCGAGAATGAGATCACGAAAGTCTCAAGGAAGCAAGAATTGTCACATTAATTACGTTCACTGGAATCTTCTAAAGTTAGACTGTCTCTGGTTTCCTGAATTTTTAGAAGCAGGGAGTCACTCACAACACTTTTTTAACTAATTCGAGGCTTCTGTAACGATTGATTCACGAAAATTCGGAGAAATTGGCGTTTTGTGGGTCGGAAATAGGTTAGGTTCTCGTTCAGTCAGAGGAAGAAATGGTAGCGTCATTTCAGGCGAATTCGCCCGAATTGTGGTAAAATCTTTGAAGAATTGTGAAGCTGAGTATTTGTTACACTTAGTGCTGTTATAGTTTTGAGATTTTTTGCTTGGGAGAAGGGTCTATTTGTATTTACGGAGTGTTAAAGTATCAAAAACGGTCCAGTCCATTCGGCAACCATTCGGTGACTGGAAAATGTAAGAGAAATGGGCAGTGATGCCAACCTTTGAAAGTTGATTCTATATTTAGAAAGTAAATATAAATTAATAAAATTTCGTTCGAATAATATAAAATCAATAATATTCATTTCTGAAGGTAGAAATTGATCCTGGATTGAATTCGCATCCGATATTTTCATCCCAGAGATGATATTTCTTTTTACGATTTTCATTTGTTGATTGGCAGCACTAGGAAAATTGAAAATTCGCCACATGTGGAGAAAATATTATTTAACCAATCAACGCTCTCCTTTCAAGGAAGAGTTGAGCCAGAATCGTAGAGGTTTTTGATTGACCAGAATTTACCGGAAGCCGTAAGCCTGGAAGCGCGCGATTCTTAAATCCGAGTCTTCAATATCTTCATTTTTTATTAAAAGAAAAATGTAAATTGACTATTTGAAGCCTGAAGATTATCAAATAAATTATAAAATGTATGGTTCCATATTGAGGTTTTACAACCTTGGTAAAAAAAGCCGTTCAGAAAAATTGTCATAGAAAGGTAGAAAAGGTTAAAAAGTAAAAAGGTAGGTAAAATAAAAGGTATTTCATAAAATGTACTAAATAAAAATCATAGTATTATATTTTTGGTTCAGAATTAATCTTTTTGGGGTAAAAATTTAATTATTTTGTTGAATATTTGTCTTCTTTGTTCTTTTTGAGCTGAAAATTAAACTATTTTGTTAAAAATTTCTATATTTTATTAAAAAGTCATTTATTTTTATCGAAATTTCAACTGTTTTATTTTTGGCTGGGAAATTGGACTGTTTAGTTGAAAAATTAAATCTCTTCCATTTGAAAATTCGACCACTGAGATGAAAATTCATTTTTGCAGGTAGAAATTGAACAATTTGGTGGAAAATTCAACAATTTTGTTAAATGTTCAAATATTTTGTTGAAAATTCATCACTTCTCCTTAGAGGCAATGTTTGGTCAAAAATATCTATTTTTTTATTAACAATTCAACTTTTTGGACAGAAAATTAATATAAGAACTAACGTAAAAATGTCAATTTTTGAATGCTTGATAAATAAAAAATAATTTTTCAAAAGATTGTTTCGTTTTATAAGGAAAAAAGGTTATATTTTTGAAAAAAAGTCTTAATTTTTTACTTTTGAGAATCATAATGTGGTATACACGATGTTTTTTTTAATTAAAAGAAGACTGGATATAAACGAAAAAATTTTCTTTTCGCTAATAACCTACTTCGGGAAAAATAATGATATCATGATGAATGATGATTTATTTAATATTTAAACAAAGTTTATACACCAATTTAACGTAATTTTACGCATTTTAATATTGAAACGAAGTTTGAATTTTTCGCGCGTAATTGAAAACTCTGGGTTCCGGACATGCGCAGTAGCTAAAAGTAGCTTGTTGCTCTCTCTCTGTCAGATGAATGGTGGAAATTGTGATCACGTGATTGCCAAATTTTCCCCAGTTTTGAGCGTCCTAACCTAGAAACTATAAAAATTATAGAAGAAGGGAGAAGCATTTTTCTGACGCCCTTTTTCTTGATCGTTTCCAGTTTATAATTAAAGCTAGTAATTAAAATTGTATAAAGATGTTGATTAAAGTCAAGGTAAGACTATATAAATTTGGGTTTACAATACAATTCGAAAATGGGAAACTAATTAATTTTTTGTTTTCAGACACTGACTGGTAAAGAGGTGAGTAAACCGGTAACGGTTTTTGTGTGTTTTTTTTTAAAGCTAATATTCATCCCCTGGCGAAAATAGGTTGTTTTTTTGTGCTAAAGTATATTATTAATAATTTTAACCTTGCAAAAAAATGAGTTTGGCCTTTTTGATGATACGGTTTTTGAGATCCTAATATTTTCTGAGTTGCAGGTTTTTTTCGATGAGAGATTGAAATGCAAACTGAGTTTTCAGTTCAGTTTTGCGTAAAGGGGTGAATTTTGTGTAATTGTTAAAGGAGGTACAGAAAAATAACTTTCAACGACGATGACGACATAACCGGAATATCAACGTGACAAGTCAAGTTTGAAATTTCAGTGGCAATTCCTAATATTTTTGAGTATTATTGCTTCTCGTCGATGTTAAAAGAGTAAATAAAAAATCCATTTCGATTTTGCGTGAACTTGGTAAATTTAGTAAAGTTCAACAAAGGAGAGGAACTTTTTTATCGAATAACATAACCTAAAAATATTTTGACAGGGTGTCTATGCCCTATCTGGAAAACCTAGAATTGTCGGATATTTTTTAGTCAAGAAATGTTTTTAAGGCCGTAGTTGAATTTTTTTGAATTTATATATCAAATTTTATAACAATGATTTTTCATTTGTAAAAACAGCTTTATAGTACTGTATTTAACTTTTTTTTCAGACTTTTTTTTTTAATGAATTCTTTTAACAGGAAATTTAACTATGCCAGTTGAATATTCTGCAATTTGTGTTGAAAATTTATCTCTTCGGTTGAACGTTAATTTTGTTAACTAAAAATATAACTTCCATATTTGATTGAAAAATAACTTTTTTAGTTGAAAATTCATCTTTTTTGGTATCAAATTCAAATATTTCAGTTGAAAATTCATCACTTTAGTTGAAAACTCGCAACATCATTATTATCCTTTATTATTATTAATTCAATATTGAATTAGTCTTTCATCATTTTCGTCGAAAATTCTTGAGTTTGGTTAAAAAATAATTTTTTTATTTGAATCAACTTTTTGATTAAAAATTTGTATTTTTTAGTTAAAAATTCAACTATTTCATCGAAAATTCATATATTGTTTTTGAAAAATCATCTTCTTTGGTAGAAAAATAATATTTTTGGTTGAGAATTTGGTTAGGATTTTGAAGCGGTTTAAATTGGATTTAATGCAGTAGCAGCATTAATTTTACCTAAATACGCACGGAATTTCAAGTATAAGAAGATAAAATAAAATTTGGTTTGAATTATATTATATTATTCAAATTCATTGACTTTAGAGACGAATTCAAGAAATTATCAATTATGTTTATAGTATTAGTTATCTATTTCACTAATTGATGATGCTAATATGTTTAGGAATATTTTCTAAATATAATTTGTGAAAGCTTTATAAACTAAAGATATTAATTGAATACTTAGAAATTCCGAGTTTATTCTTTCAAAAAATGCGAAATATTATGAAAAATTATACCTGGAAAAAACCTGGAATTGTCAGGGATTATTCAGGATTTGAGTAGACACCCTGCTTTGAGATTAAAGTTATTTGGGAATTTGTATTTTTCTGATAGAAGCAGAGAGAATTTAGAGATTTATGTCGATTTTGTGTACTAAAAAAGGGAATTTTTCATATAATTTTACAGATTGAGATTGACATTGAGCCAACAGATAAGGTTGAGCGGATAAAAGAACGAGTGGAGGAAAAGGAGGGAATTCCACCTCAACAACAACGACTAATTTTTAGCGGGAAACAAATGCAAGTATATTTACAATTATTCAGAATATCTGGTATTTTATTTATATAATTGTAAACCTGTAAGTGAGACACTTTTTCCACTTTTTGTCCCCTTCTTTAAAATTTCATAATTACCAATTTTTCAAGTATTATGTACACTTTATTATTTTTAAAATAGAGTTTAAAATTGTATTTTTTTAAAATGTATTCTTGAAGATTCCATAACTCAATATCAAAAACAATTCAAAAGAATTCGATGACATTCATAAGAATTTCCGGTGAATTGTGACGAATTCAGGATACATTCATGAGGCTTCAAAAGAATTCAAAGGAATTTGAAAAAGAATACTTTGATTTTAGTAAAATTTCAGTGAATTTAGAGGAATTTAGGGGAAATGAGAAGAATTCGACAAATTCATAAAAATTCATGGGGAATTTAAGAAAAATTTAAGTGAATTGAAAACAATTCAAAAATATAAAAAATGAATTTAATTCAGTAAGTTTAAAATGAGTTGATTAAAATTTCAGGGGATTCAAAAGAGTGAGATGCAATGCCTAAGAATCCCCACATCCCAAGTTAGTTTAAAAGACTTTACGATGAATTAAACAAAACCTGAAAAAAATCACTGAATTGAGTAGAATTCAGTGAATTTAGAAGAATTCAAATGAATTTAGAAGTATTTAACTGAATTGAAAAAAAAATATTCCCAATGAATTTAAAAGGATTCAGGGTAAATTAATAAAAATTCAGGGTGAATATAAAATGAATTCAAATAATTTCAAAAAAAAATTTGAAAATCTCTTTTTCAAGTCTTTGAAACCCTACGAAATCCCTCATTTTTTGTAATTAATAAATTTTTTGAAATCCATTAAAATATTATAAAATCCCGTGAAATTCTATAAAATTCGACATTTCCTGAAATCCTGGAGAATTTATTAAAATACATTGACAGCTTTTAAAATCCTATAAAATCATTGAAATCCTCGGAAATGTTATATAATCCTTTGAAATATTTTTAAATATTTTAAAACCTTATAGGTCCTGTAAAATCGTTCCATATTGTCGGAGATTCTATGAAATCTTTGACAACTGCATGCCAAATTTTCCCAGTCTCTTAAACTTGTTAAAATCCTTGGAAATTTCCTTGAAATCTTTGGAAATATCTTGAAAATGGCTTGGAAATTTTTTAAATGCCCTAAAATACAAAAAATCCTTAAATCCCTTCAAATTATTGAAATCAATATAAAAAAAAATGTTTTAAAACATCTTAAGGTACCGTAAAATATTTCATATCCTTTGAAATCTTTTGAAATCCCTGAAAATGTAAAGCTGTTAACAATTTATTGGATTTTTTAAAAATAACCTACAATCTTTCAAGTCCTTTTAAATCGCTTCAAAATTAATTATTATTATAAATTTATATTTCAAATCCTTTAAAATATGTTAATATCCTTGAAATTTTTCAAAGCTCTTGACATTTCCATGGAATTACTTTTGAATATTCTAAAATATTTCAAATCCTTTGAACAGATTACTTTTCAACCAAACAGTAGCATTTTTAACCAAAATATTTTGTTTTCTCCCATAAAGACTAATTTTCAACTAAATATATACATTTTAACTAAGAATGGTTAACTTTTCAGTAAAAAAATTAATAAAAATTTTTTTTCCCCAAAATAGTTAAATTTTCAACAAAAAAATGAATTTTTAATCGAGTAGTCCCACTTTCAACCAAGTAATTGAATTGTCAACCAAAAAATATGAATTACCAACTACAAATAGTTGAATTTTTAGTTAAAAAATATAATTTTTCAACAGAATAGTTTATTTTCAAGCAAACAGTTACATTTTCAACCTAACATTTTAATTTTCTATAAAACTGTTAACATTTTAAACTAAAAAGACGAATTTTCAACACGAAAATATGATTTATCAACAAGAAGTTAAATTTCCGCCAAATAATTGAATTTTAAACCATAGCAGAATTATTTTCTACAAAAAAGTTATTTTTCAACAAAAAAAAGTTAATTTACGACCAAACAATCTTCAACCAAAACGGATTATCTTTCTACTAAAAGAGATGAATTTTTAAACGAAAGAGATGAATATTCAACAAAGGTGATAAATTTTCAACCTGAAAATATGAATGTTTTACCAAACAGTTCATTTTCAACCAAATAATTTAATTTTCTGCCAATCTGTTGAAATTTCTCCAGGATTTCAGTAGACACCGTGTTAATTATTTGAAATTTTAATCGAACAATTGAAAATTTCATAAATTAAATAAATGTTTCAATCTTTTTCAGGAACGATGAGAAGACGGCCCAAGATTATAAAGTCCAAGGTGGTAGTGTTCTTCACCTTGTGCTCGCTCTGAGAGGAGGATCTTAATTTTTGCCCCAGGGCACGAGGACTGGTTCCGTAAAGCGAAGCTTACAATAACTTACATTTTAATTTAATTTAACGTAATGTTTCTATCAAGAATAAAACTACAATAAAAATGTTAATAAATAAAAAATAAAATCCAACACTTTGTTGTTTTTTAATTTTTTTCCACAATAGATATAAGTTAGTAGATTTCTTTACAATCGCGTCACAATGTTTTCAAATTCATTAGAATCATTCAAATCTTTGGCAGTCTCTTGGAAGATTTTAAAGTTCTTAAAAATTCATGGAAATTAAAAAAATGCCCTAAACACTGAAATCCGTCCAAATCCTAATCTAAGAATGCTTCAATTTTTAAATGAAGCTTGGGATTGATTAATTTCAAAGGCATCAAGTTTGAAATGATTAATTTTTAAAGTTTCCAATTAGAATATAATTTTCCACGTTTTTAGAATAGTTCAAATCTAAAGGTTCATAATATTTAGAATTCTTTCAATTTTAAACTGTGTAAAATGACTATAACGTTTCTATAATTTCAATTTATAATTATAGTTTTGAATGTGCAACTGTAAAACAGTTTAATTTTTGGGGGTTTGAAACTAAACTTTTTGGGTTGAAAAGGAAGGAGAAACAAAATAAATTTTAATTTTTTAATTGTTTTTTTTTTTATTTGCTTTTTACTTCAAGAAAAGCTTAGATTTTTTTCTTTGAATACCTTTGGGTTAAAAAATTTACATTTTAATATTTTTTCGTAAAAAAATTTCATATCAATTTGAAAAATTTTCTTTTCACTACAGATACAACAGGGTTCTTCATGAACTTTCTACTCAAAATAAGCATTAAAATCCTTCCGAATCAATAATAATTTAAAAATTAAAAATGCCAGGAAAATTTCACTATTAAATTTTCTGAATTGTACATTTTTATATTGAAAGGCTTAATAGTCAGTTTTATATTTTATGGCTCAAATATTCCAAATTGTTTGGTTTCAATTTTAGGCAGTGTTAAGTTTAATAATTTTATAATTAAATATTTGAACCTTAAAAATAATATTTTAGAACAAGCCACTAAAAATTAAATTTTTTTTTTATTTAAAAAGGTTCCAAAATATAAAAAAAATGTTCAACTTAAAAAAAATCGAATTAAAAGGCTTAAAATTGTGCAATTTCAAAAATTGGAATCATAGCGACCTTGAATTGTATTTTAAAATTTTTAAGTAACAATCTACATAATATCTTTAAGTTGTCAGTAAGGAATCATATAAAATTAAAAAATATTTGATTGTAAGATTTCAAGAATGACTAATAATTCCAATTGAAGTGTTTGAAATTAATGTTAAAATTATGTTATTTAAAATTAAAGTAGATAAAAATATAACTATCTGAAATTGATTAATCAGTAATTTCTTTAATTTTGAATAGCTAGAATTTTAGAGTTCTGAATTTTCATGTTGAACGCTGAATTTTCAATTTTTCCCTTTCATAATTTATAATTTTGTAATGCAAATTTAAATGGTTGAATTTCGAAAAGTGTAATCAACGGTATGAACAATTACAAATTAAAAATTATATAATTTTTCTTTCAAATAATTAAAATTTCAAAGGTTTTTGAGTATGAAAAAGTTTTAATATCAAAATTCTTGGTAATTATTTTTTTTCAGGTTTCACTGAAGCTTGGATTCGTTTAATTTTCAACGTTCCGTTTATACAAATGTTTTTATTTTTAATATTTCTCATATAAAATTACTCAATTTTGAATATTTATGTAAAATAATTCAATTTCCAAAATTTAGCTTGGAAAAATTTTTCTAATCAATTTTAATATTGATTAATAATTTTTTATGTAATAATAAAAGTTTATAAATTTTGATTTTCAGAAGCTTTGAATTTGAAACATTCAATTCAATTTTTAATTTCAAATTTTAAGTGCTTCGAGTTAAAAATTATTTGAATTCAAAAGTTAAAAATGTTTAATTATTCAATTTTGAAATCTCATAATTAGAAAATGTACCATTAGAATTCATTGAATTTTAGATGACAATTTTTTCAAAATTCTAATATAAAATTAAAATTTCATTATCCTATTATTATCAGTAATTATTATTTTGATTATACCTTTATATAATATGAATAAATTTAAAAGATCTATATATTGTTCATTTAATAAAATTACATTTTGAGTATTTGTTAATATTATTATAATTATATTAACATGAATGGGAAAAATATTAACTTATTTAATTAATACAATTGTTTTTTTCTTCATGAAATAAAATTTTATTTTAATTAAAAAGGTAATGAAGCAGACAACGTTTCTATTATGAAGATATAATACAGAAATTTAAATTTTCTATTAAATGTAATCATTAAATAAAGTTAAATTCTCAATATTAATATAAGATTAATAGTTTTTGAAAAGTTATACATTTTAAATATATTTATTATTTAATTGAACTTTTTAGATTATTTTTTAATTTATGAAAATATAATTATGATTATTTATATATATATATATATATATATATATATATATATATATGATTATTTAAAATATGAATTGAGGTTTAACTGAATTGCATTAAATGATCAAAAACTGAATAATTTTCCTTCTTAATTTTTGGCTCTAAAAACTAATTTTTATCATTAAACAACATTTTAATTACAAAAAATAAATTTCAATGCTAAAATCTATATTAATATAATTCATCTATATTGTTTTGAACAATTTAATACCTAAATTATCTTAATAATTTTCTTCGCCTAAGAATTTAGGAAAATTCATCAACTTTAAGCTACATCTTATGGTTATATTAATTTAAACAATAATAATTAATAGTCTTCAATTGATATAATTATTATTGAAACATAAAATATTTTATTTAGTAATAAAAATTTCATATTTAAATATCCCTACCCCTTTATTATACTATTTATACATTATCATTTGTATAATTATAATTTTTAAATTCATTGACTTCATATAATTTTAATTATTTAATTAATTAATTCCTTTCGCAATAATATTAAAAATTTTATTATAAATAAAAATCAAGCTGACCGACACCAATTTGAATCTTCTTTTATAATTTTTCTGAATTCAACATCGATGAGGTCATAATCTTCTTTATCAATGAGATCATAGAAAAAAAATTATGCTGTTATCTCTAAGGTAACTTTTTCTAGTAATTTTTAAATTAACACTAACAAATAAATTAAATAATATAATTAAATTTAATTAATCAAATGAAATAATAACTAAATTAACACTATTAACAATAGATAATTTTACATATTGAAGTAAAACTTAATCAAGTTTTTTAATGTCTCCAATTAAATAATTAAGAAATTTATATTCAAATAAAATTTTTAATTTAATACTTATGAAGTTTTCAGTCTTATTGTATAATAATTATATTTTGGATTTTGTGTTCGAAAATAAACTTCAATTATTATTCAAATTAATAAAGGTAGTATTTTCATAAATCTCGCGCCTCTTTTTGTTTGACGTAATCACGCAAGCGCACAATTCCAAGGTCAAATGATCTGTTTATTGGGCGCAGGTCGTAGGTTTTTTTGTACGTTTTTGACTGTCAAAAACGTTTGACAGTTTCTCAAATCTCTTACAAGGGGCGATCTACCGCTAAATAGACTATAAAGTTGTACTTTTCTTTATCTTTAATTCTACTCTGTGGTGAAAATTTTCAAATCACATTTCTTAAGGAGATACAATATGCGAAGAAAAGTTGCGAGATTTAACCTAAACATTAAACTACAATCGGAATTAAATAATTTTAATTTTGCGTCATTCAGTTAACAGAACTTTCGTGGCCGTAATTTTTAAGTTTTTTCAATTTTTTCCTTATTTTGGTACTTGAGGAAATAACAAAATGGAAAAAGAAAGGTAAGTTTACGATTTTATTTTCTACCTTTTGTTTTCTAATACAATTAATATCTATTTTCTGGTCATAAATATTTATATTTCAAATTAACTTTTTTTTAATTACAAAATTACAGATTCACGATGCTCCTCCTGGAGCCGGGGGAAATATTCTTCGAGGATTATAGCGCCCAGATGAGGTTTGAAGGGCCTTCGAATTCAAAAAATGATTGGATCGAGGGAAGATTAAAACTTTGTTCGAAATCCCTCGTTTTTGTAAATAAAGACATAAATCAGCCTCTCATTAAAATTCAATTAAAAGAGACAATACTGGCTGAAATTTGCAATTCCGGAAACAGTTTATTAGGGTGAGTTCATTATTTAAAAAAATTCTCTTTTATAACTTTTTTTTTTGTCAGTTTGTCATCGTATAAAATTCTGTTTCGACTGTAAGTTGTTTTTTAATTGAACACAAATTCTGTATTTTGAATTGGAATATCAAGTTGTCGTCATTAAAAATTAGCCGTAGAGTTGAGGAAGTTTAAAAAAAGGAACGCTGTCATTTTTACTGTTGACAATTGAAGAATTTCCAATTAAAAATCTATAAAATTGAATACATTTCAATTAAAAATAGAGAAAGTTGAAGAAACTAATACTGCCCACCTAGATGAATTGGGCCATAAGCCACAAAGATTTTATTTTACAGGAAAGGAAGAAATTGAATTCAAATTCGAGCCTTCGTGCATATAGGTGGATGATATTTTAAAATCAGTTTTAAGATACATTGCTCCACGAGAGTTAATGATACTTTTTCCTCCATCTCAAACTCAAAATTGTGCATTTTGAAGAAGGTTTTATCAAATTGGCGAACAATTTTTTGATCTTGGGCTCATTTTGTTCCTTGAAAAATTCTCTAAAAATCTGTTTGGGTAGAATTTCGAGGCAAATTTTCCAGTGTAAGTAATAATTTTAGATAATCTCTTGGTAATTTTTTTCAAGAACTTCTCAAACAGATTTTTAACGAATTTTTCAAGAAACTTTCATCTATAAGCTGAAAGCAAGAACAGGAAAGTGTAAATAACTATTCTTAAATAAAAAATTTTAATATGACCGAATCCATTTCAAATCAGGCAGGTTCTACACTTGAAGTTGCAGAATCTCTCGGGGACAAAATATGTTGTTTTTTAGAGGAAATTAGGCAATACGTATTTTTGCGATTTGCGAAAAAAAATTTTTTTTACAGAGTTATGCGTATTTGAATTTTTGGCTTTGTTAAAAAAAAAACCCCCATTTTTCTCTTTAAACTGGTATAACTTTTGACCTAATTTAGATATTTACGATTTCTTTTCAGATTCTGGTAGAGTTTATCGCGGCAGTTTTTCTAAAAATGTTAAAAGTCGATTTTCTCAAAAAACCCACACTTATATTTTTTGTTGAATTTGTACTATGATAAGGAACATACCTTGTGAGTTTAATGCGGGCTAAATAACTTTTGTGGGCAGGAGAATTTTTTTTCATAAATTCGAATTTTCGCATTTTTCTTGAAAACAACCACAAATACAACAAATTTTTGAGAAAATAGTTTTCACATTTAAAAAAGTTCTACAAAAAGTTCTCTTACGCATTTATGATATCTTGTATCATTTCCGAGAAAAATGAAAAAATTCAATTTTCATAAACAAAAAATTGTCTTCATTCCTGGCTTATGAAAATACCCACCATTTTTGTTAAATATTAAAAATATATATACGTTCATATGAGGAAAACTTCATGTTAGTTTTATGTGGGCTGAACAATTTTTATCATCAGAAAATTGTTTTTCATAAATTCGAATTTTGAAATTTTTTGCTGAAACAATTTAAGTTACAAAATGAATGCCAATACAAGAAATTTTTTGACTGAAAAGTTTTTGTCTTCAGTATATTTAAATATATTTCACATTTATCCAGATATTTTTCAATAATGTATAAAAACTTTATCTGAATCTCAGTTTAAAAAATAAATGAATACTACCTGGATTAATATTTAATAAAAATGGTGGGTATTTCCATAAGCCAGGAATGAAGACAATTTTTTGTTTATGAAAATTTAATTTTTTCATTTTTCTCGGAAATGGTACAAGATATCATAAATGCGTAAGAGAAATTTTTGTAGAACTTTTTTAAATGTGCAAACTATTTTCTCAAAAATTTGTTGTATCTGTGGTTGTTTTCAAGAAAAATGCGAAAATTCGAGTTTATGAAAAAAAAATTCTCCTGCCCACAAAACTTATTTAGCCCGCATTAAACTCACAAGGTATTTTCCTTATGATAGTACAAATTCAACAAAAAATATAAGAGTGGGTTTTTTGCGAAAATCGACTTTTAACATTTTAAGAAAAACTGCCGCCATTTGGTTAATTTTAAATATATTTTTAATTTCTCGCAGATTTCGAAACAATGCGATAAACTCTACCAGAATCTGAAAAGAAATCATAAATATCTAAATTAGGTCTAAAGTTATACGAGATTAAAGAAAAAATGTGTTTTTTTTTTGTTGAAAAACAAAGACAAAAATTCAAATACGCATAACTCTGTAAAAAAAAATTTTTCTCACAAATCGAAAAAATACGTATCGCCTAATTTCCTCTAAAAAACAACATATTTTGTCCCCGAGAGATTCTGCAACTTCAAGTGTAGAACCTGCCTGATTTGAAATGGATTCGGTCTCTAAAAATCTGTTTGGGTAGAATTTTGAGGAACATTTTTCAATGTAAGTAATACTTTTAGATAATCTCTTGGTAATTTTTTTCAAGAACTTCTCAAACAAATTTTTAAAGAATTTTTCAAGAAACTTTCATCTATAAGCCGAAAGCAAAAACAGAAAAGTGTAAATAACTATTTGTAAACAATTTTAATATGAAATATTTTTTTTCAAAAGTTCGCAATGAGTTATCTTCCAAAAATAGTAACATTTAAGGATGAAATTTCCTTGATATTTCATCAATTATTTTTCAAAATGTTCAATTTTGAATTTGAGATAGAGGGAGCATATCCTGTATAAAAACTAATATGTTGATATTACACAGTAATTTTATTATTGTTGCCAAATTTGGTCTTGATCTCATATTGACCCTAAGTGATAAATTTTATATATTTTTACATAATTTACAGGGCTCGGAACGGGTTACTTTTCAGTTACTAAGTTATTTTTTAGATCCGCGGTTACTAAAAAGTTACTTATTTTATGAAAAGGATACTTTTGGTTACATTTTCTGCCCGAAATAACGAATTGAATTAATTCATTAATAGTATTATTTAAAAACTTGTAAAAAATGTAAAGATTCAACATTTTTCAGTAAATTTGATACTTTAGAGCCGGCAAAATTGGGGAATGACAAAAAAATAATAATTAGTTCGTATGTAAAATGTATAAAAATGGCTGTAAATTGAATAATGATGAATTCCCATAAAAATTGCAATTTAGCTAAAATTTCTGATTTTTAATTTAAAATCAAAATTTGTTTTGTTCAAATATAAAATTATATATTGAATTTTTCAATGAAAATTTGTCTTCTTTTGTTGAAATTCGGTTGAAAGTTGAACAATTTTCGTTAAAACTTTATTTTTTGTTGAAAATTCATCATTTCAGTTGAAAATTCGTCTTTTTCGGTAGAAAATTAATCTTCTTGATTAAAATTCACCCTTTTTTTAAATACATAATTTTATTTGAAAACTCATCTTCTTGATTATAAATGTACTTATTTTGTTGAAAATTTGTCTTTTTCTGTTGAAGATTCCCCTGTTTTCGTAGAAAATTAAACTATTTGGTTGAAAAAATACTCTTTTGTCAAAAATCCATATTTACTGCTTGAAAATTCACCTGATTCGTAAAAATTGTTTTTTTTTTTGCTTAAACCCTCGACAATTTGGTTGAAAAATAACCTCGACGATTTGGTTGAAAAATCGTATTTTTTAAATTAATTCTACTGTTTTTCATATTAATTAAAATCTGTTTGGTTATTATATCAACCATTACATTTTTCGTTAACAATTCATCTTTCTTAATTAAACGTGAGTGCTTAAGCAGTTCCGAGCCCTGATAATTTGGTGAAAAATTATATTTATGAAGGGAGAATAAGCGAGTTGGAGAAAATAATAGAAGATTTCCATTGTGGAGAAAAAAGAAGTTTGCCAAAGACTTAAAATATCGTATACCATGATGCATTATTTCAAAAGCTACAAAGCTTTCATTTTATAGAAGAAAAGAAGAGTAATGTCAGATTTTAGACTTTATAAAGCATGAATAATAATTCTTTTGAATAGAAATGCGTACTATTTCAGAAAAAAATAAAACAATTGTTTAGACAAACATATACCTTTATGCATCCTGGTGGACGATATTTTGAATTTAATTCAAAAGTACATTTTTCGACGAGAATTATTACCCAGTTGTTCATATATGCAAATAGTTTCGTTGCCAAAGTTTTTTTTCTTCAAATTAATATTAATTTTAAGGTTTTCTTAAGCGCGTAATGTTCGCATTATTAGAGATACTTCAAAAATCCAGATCAGAAGAATGTGGATGATAACCTCACTATGTGTTAAAAACTATCACTTTGCCTGAATTTAAATAAAAACTTTTTATAAAATTAATTTTTTTTCAATTTCACAAGTAACAATATCATTTAAATATAAAAATTATCCTATTCAATGTAGTCGCATTGAAAACTTTAATATATAAATCTTGAAAATAGAACAATTTGCAACTCTATATTTTCAAAATACAAGAATTTTCAATGTTAACTCTTGAGTCTCCCCTTCACTAATTTACATTTGAAATTTCTTCAATTTCCAAGATTTAGAATGACTTGCTAATTGCAATGCAATTGACTTTTGATCTTCAAAATCACAAAAATTTAAGAAATTTTATTTGTACATTTTTAAAACTGAAGAGTTTCTAATCGTAATTATTACAAATTGTCGAAATTTGAATTATAAATCTTTAAAAGTGCAGAGTTTTTAATTTGGAGAATTAAAAATACAAAATTCATACATCGTTAAAATGAAAGACTTTTCAATCTTAATTCCTCAAAATTGTATAAATTTGAATTGAAAATATTTAAATTTGAAGAGTTGGTAATTTTGAAAATTTGCAATTCAAAATAATCCAAGTTTTACATATTAAGAATAAAAATTCTGTAATTTTGATCATTAACTATAATTTTGTTTTTCTCTGCATGGTCTTAAATCATTTCATGTATCTTTAAACTTGAAGAGTATTCAATCATAACTACGGAATTAGACGACTTCGAACTATAAAGTTTTAAATTTTGACAATTTACAAAAAAAAATTAGATTAAAAAATAATAAAAAATGTCTTCAATTTGGATGATTTATAATAAAAAGCTTGACTTTTGTTATTACAAATCTTGAAAAGTTAATTAGTTATACAGTTGTTTTTCTCTACATGATCATAAATCATTAATTTAAAAATATTGATGATTAACATTCGAAGTTTCGTCAATTTAGAAGGCCTGGAATTGAAACTCCTGACTTTTAATCATTAAAATCATCCAGAATTAAGAATTTTTATTCATATATCTTCAAAATTGAAGAGTTTTCCATTGTAACTCTTCAAAATTGTAGAACATTTGAATGGTAAATCTTTACAATTGAAGTGTTTTCAATTTTTTAAATTTACAATTAAAAATTATGCAAGTTTCAAGTTTTACAATTAAAAATTCTGTAATTTTGATGACTCACATTAAACATTTCTTCAATTTGGAAGATCTAGAAGAGAAAACTTGACTTTTCATCTTCAAAATCGTCGTAATTTAAGAATTTTTATTTATACATTTTTAAAGTTGAAGAGTTTTCAATTGTAGCTCTTCAAAATTATAGAACTTTCAATTAAAAATTTGTTTAATTAAAGAGTTTTCTATTTTGACAATTGTCAATTAAAATGTATGTAAATTTTAAGTTATACAATTTAAAATCCTGTAATTTTTATGTAATTTTTTGATGATATAAAATCTACCCACAATCGGTTAATTTATTCAAATAAATTGCAAACGCCTTTAGTTCGAAATTATTATTCATTAATTATTGTTTCAAACATTTTGAAACCTGATATTTAAAAAGTTTCTTAATAATGGATTTTTATAGTGTTTATATTTTTAATGTTAGGAAATAAAAATCCAGAGACGCATTTTCTACTAGTTCTTAATTAATATTTATTTAATTTTTTTACCAGGTCAAATATTTTGTCCATAGAGTGTAAAACCTATGTAAAAATGTTAGAAGGAAACGTCCTCGCACCTTATAAATTTGTGCACAAAAAGACTTGTTTTCAGTTTAGTTTTAATTATGCGAAAGTCGAAGATTGCCTTTCACAAATTTTACAATTGCTGAGAGCAGCTACTCTTCCAACTGCTGAACAAAATGCTATGGTTAATATTTTTTTATATTCAAGTTTAAAATCGAAGATGATATATTTTTATTAAATTAAGTTAATATTTAACATTATTTAATATAATTCTCAGATTATGGCAATAGTTCATTCAAGGCAATCACGAGTTTCTTTCGATACTTCGTGGCTGGAAGATCTTTATGAGCAAGTTGTAACTGAAGTGCAGGCTAATAAAGTTCTACCACTTGTTGTTAATCCAGGAAGAGTTTTACTCACAAATAGCAGGATATATTTTCAACCTTATAATAATATGGATCAAGTAAGAAAATTAATTTTCATCTAAAATTAATTCTTATTTTCCAAGAGTCACTGTCATTTATTTCTATTTATTTCTAGCATCCTGTGTTAAAAATACAACTGAAGGACATAAAGAATGTGATAAAAAGGAGATTTCTTTTACGACAAGTGGTATGGATCATTTAACTAGGTTTAAATTTAAGAAATTCGGAATAAATCAAAATTTAAATTCTTCCTTAACGTCCAACATTCAAATTTAACTACGAAATTCTCGTAAATTAAAAAAAATGAAGAAAATGACGATTAAATTTGGACAACGCACTCTCTTTTAAATTTATTTATTCAAATTTAAAAAAAAAATAAGAAAAGAGTAGAGAAAAAAGGAAAACATTAAATTCCATTCCTTTTTCTCTTTCGTCTTTTCTTTATTGTTATTATTATTTTTTAATTATAATCAGAAAAAGTTTACAAAAAAATCTACCAACGTTTCGATGTTTATTCATTTTTCATTCTTTTCCTTCTTTTTTTATTTATTTATTTTATTTGAATGGAGATATTTAAGAGTGAGTTGTTCAAATTTGATCCCTAGATTCTTGTTTTTTTTTAAATTTTCCAAACATTTTGTAGTTAATTCAACTAAGTTTGTAGAAAATTTTTTGATAGATTTTAGGCCTCGGATTCACCACACTATTGACACTTTTTTTGAACGATGACACTATTTTGCTACTATTTCGAAAAAAATGGCATAAAACACACTATTTTCTCACAATTGTCCGACAGTGCCCCTGTAATTCAAAAATAACTTTAGAATAAACAATGTAATTCAACTTTCACCCCAGTTTAGTTGAATTTTCAACCGAAAAGGATAAATTCTCAACAAAAAATATGATAGTTGATAATTTAACCAAGAAAGGGTTTTTATTTTAAATCAAAACCCAATTGAATTGACCAAAAAGGATGCATTTTTAACAAAATAGTTGAATCCTCAATCAAAACAGATTAATTTTCAACCAGAAAGTTGCATTTTTAATCAAAAAGATGAGCTTTCCCCAAAACAATTGCGTTTTTAACTAAATAGTTTAGTTTTCAACCAAAAAGATGAATTTTCATCAAAAATTATAAATTTTCTAGCCAAAAAGTTGAATTCTTGACAAAATATGTACATAATTTTTAACCAATTGGTAGAATTTTTAACAGAAAAGATTAATTTTTTACCAGAAAAGAGGAATTTTCAGGAAAATGAATACATTTTTAACCGAATTGTTCGACTTTCAACAAAGAAGATTAATTTTCTATCAAAAATGGATT